>PVKM010045806.1:0-11860 GCA_004027735.1 Carollia perspicillata
AGAGTTTCTGTGTCATATTAAAGCTTAGTCCAGTCTAACCTTTCTCACCATCTGGCTAGTTTAGCTTGTATTCCCAGTTGCACTCTGTTGCTATGCTATGGTATGCAGGCTTCCTTCTGGAGCCTGTATTTGGAGTTCATGGGGCCACTGGCCATGTGGCTGCAAGGGACACATGATTATGGAGAGAGAACATGCAAGCTCATGGGGTGAACATGGGTCAGTGAGATGGCTCTTCTTCGTTCCCTGGGATTGTATTATCTTGTGCTTGGGGAGGGCCAGGAACTTTTTCAAAATAACCAATCAACTTCCCAAGCTTTAGCAGGCTTCTGATATGTCTACTCCCCAGCCAACTGATCCCTTTCCCAGCCTGTTAGACTGACAGGCCTCTATGGTCAAGCAACTCCTCCTGTGCCATTTTGACTTCTATTGAGCATGTGCTTACCTCCTCCCTGCTCTCCTCAATAATCCAGTACCACAGTGGGGAAGGAAGGGGTATTGGTTCTTGGCAAGGCAATGCTGTGATCCCCTGTAGCTTCCTGGCTAAACTTACAGCCCACTATGCTCAAGAATGTTCAATTCATTGCCTCCTTCCTTTATTAATAATCAGGAATCAAGTCAATTAACTACATACATTCACATTCCTCCCCCCGCCCCGAAGCCATGGGCCTTGTCATTATACAAGGGTAAATGGATGAAGGTCTCATCTTCTGTAGCTGTTTCTTGCTGTCAAGGGATGTAGTCCTACCTATGCCCAGGTCCAGAGGTTCTTCCTATCTGACAAAGGAAGAAAGGAACAAAGAGGGAAGGGGTGTTTGCATGCAGGGAAGAGGCATTTAGCAAAGTCCAGATCAGTCTGCTATACCTGGGAGGCAGCATACATGATATCTAGAGGCTGGCAATGTTGGACAAGTTGGTATCTTTGTTATAGTCTAGGAGTAAAGATTTGACAAGAAGATTAAAAAGGCATAGTGAAAAATAAGGAGAATTACAGCAACAAAAGTTCTGGTGAGAGGTAAAAACTAGGTGACAGGAATGGACTAACTTTACAGTGTCCCAGATTAAGTTAGAGGAGTAACTTCCCTGGAAGAAGGTTTGTCACACCTGTCTGAGGCCCTCTTGTTTACCATACTTAACTCAAATGAGGCTGAGTTTAACATCTAAGATTTTCTCCCCTGAAGACCTTCGGACCTCTTCTGTCTGAACATTTGGACAGAAAAGGGAAAGGAGTTTCAAGCAAAGCTGATAGACCATCCCATACTTCACTGACTCAACCATCTACTCTTTACAACAGGTCAGTCCTGTTAAGCTATTGAGTCTCATGTCAGAAGGTGGTGATGAAGATGGGCTTCTACAGTGAGGTCTATGCTGTGTAAACAAGCAACCAGGTAAATAAGGACATAGACACACACCTTATGAAAACAGAAAGAATGTGAAGCTCAGTGAGCACAGGAAATCATAAATAAGTTAGCTAATTACCTATGGTAACATTTTGATCTGAATCTCTTAGGCAGGAAGAGGGAGAGTTAAAAGTTCTTTCTTAGTCTTTTGTTTCTAACACACAGTTTAAAATCAACATTCCAAAACACAGTTTCAGGGCAGAAAAACTTTTCCTCTTCAAGGGTTGTATTTTCTGGTACAATCTTTTTATTTTTATTTTTTAATTATTTATTTATTTTTAGAGAGAAGGGAAGGGAGGGAGAAAGATAGGGAGAGAAACATTGATGTGTGAGAGAAACATCAATTGGTTGCAGCTTGCACGCCCGCAGCTGGGGACTTGGCCCACAGCTCAGGCATGTGCCCTGACTGGGAGTTGAACCAGTGACCTTTTGGTTTGCAGGCTGGTGCTCAATCCACTGAGCCACAGTAGCCAGGGCTTCTTGTACAATTTTAATGAGCGACTGTATATGAAGAAATAAAAATGATTGCAAAATACTGTAGTAGAGCAAATAACATCTGAATAATATTCCCATTTAAGCATATGTGAGATAAAAAAATGACATGAAACTCTACAAATGTGCTAAGAGGAAGACAAAGACAGAAACATACATGTAAAAGACAAATGATGAAATGTCTGCAATAAATTATAATTCAGTAAAAGAAACTCTTTGTACATGCTTCTTGCTGTAATAAAATTTCATATGAAAACAAAATCAATAAAAAGAAAGTCTAAAAGACAAGAATATAAAACAACAGTATGAACTAAAAAGATAAATTCAAGGTTGAGGAAGCTCACCGAGATAACAACATTTTAAATATATTAAAAGAATAAAACACAGAAAATACAATTGACCTTTAAATTAATGTGGTGGGAGAAAGGCATAAGATTACAGTGAATGCAAAATAGATGAAGACGAAAGCAACTAGGAAGAGGACGCCAGACATGGGTGATCGGCAATGACAACTGGCATCTCTGAAGTTGCAACAGACAACAGATGCTAAAAAAAGTTCTCAGGCATTGAGAACAAGTGTTTCTGTGACTGATTAAAATTATTTTTAAATCTAAGCTCTAGAAATTCTCTCTCTCTCACCCCTGTCCCCCAGACAACCAGAGACAGCAGAAGATAGTAACCTGGACCTGACTAATAGTCACAAGGTCCAGACCTCTGTCAGGCTAAAAATAACACCTTGGCCTAAGTTATGTTTCAGCTCTTGAGCCCTAACATGGAATGATCCCCTGGCTATTTTCCCATTACACCAGAGAGAGGGAGACTGGGATAAAACGCAGAGCTGTCCACAAGACTTAAATTATTTATTCTCCTTACCTCAACTTCAACAAGTCAGCTCCTAGCACGATACCATACCTCCTAACGCATGATGACTTGTAATTTTGCCCTAATCTGCAAACTACCTGCGGTCGATGAGCCAAGTTTTTAGAGAATAAGTTCCCTGTTTCTGTATTGGCCAATTAAATATTTTTCTTTCCGTACTGCAAACTTCTTTTTATAAATTTCTCTGGGCCAGTGTATACAGGCAGGTAGACTCAAGGAAAAAACATTGGGTTCCAATAACAGTATAATAATGGAAAATTTCTTAAAATAAGAAAGTGGATACATCTAACAGGAAAAGTTGATGATCCAGTGATTCCGCTGCTGGGATTATACCCTAAAAATCCTGAAACTCCAATAGAAAAGGACCTGTACACCCCAATGTTCATAGCAGCGTTATTTACAATAGCCAAGTGCTGGAAACAGCCTAAGTGCCCATTAGTAAATGACTGCATCAAAAAAATATGATACATTTACACAATGGAATACTATGCAGCAGAAAGAAAGAAGGAGCTCCTACCCTTTGCGACAGTATGGATGGAACTGGGGAGCATTATGCTAAGTGAAATAAGCCAGGCAGTGAAAGACAAATACTATATGGTCTCACCTTTAAGTAGAACCTAATCAGCAAAACAAACAAGCAAAATATAACCAGAGACATTGAAATAAAGAACAAAAACTGACAGTAACCAGAGGGGAAGGGAGAAGGGTAACTGGGGGAAAGAAGGGGGAGGGGCAAGTGAAGGAACATATATAGAGGACCCATGGTTTAGACAACAGGATGAGGACTGAGTGAGGGAATGGGAGGTAGGGCGTGAACAGGGCAGGGGTGAGTAACAAAGGGGAAATTGGGACAACTGTAATTGAACAACAATGGGAAAAAAAAGAAAGTATTGTAGTATATGCCATGCTCGTAGAGCAGAGAGAAAAGAAGGCATTTGTCTTTTATCTGGTGTTTGTGATTTAGACACCAAAATGCCAGACTTTCCTCATTTGAGGAAGTGGGACTGTTACTTAGTAAAATATATCAGCCCAGCTCAGTTCAGACTGGGAGACAAATGGCTGCGGTGCTGGAGGCAAAGTCAGGCACAAGTTAAGGCCTGAACCCTCCCTGCAGATGGGGCGCTGGGTCGTTGATTTATTGCTGGCTCAGCAGACTTTGCAGCCGACTCTTTCCAGCCTTGGGAAGAGCTGGACAATGAACGGGAGGATTATTCCCTTTTGGAGTTAGGGTCTCTCTTTTGGTCTTTTCTCCAGCACTAGCTGTCTTTCCTTTCTATTGGGTTGGCCAAAAAGTTTGTTTGGTTTTAAAGTAAAACTAAAGACATGTTTTTTATTTTCACCAATAACTTTATTGAATGATGTATTCACCACTTTGTTCTACTACCTTCTACTGTTTTTCAGGAAATTTCATAATATCATCTTCCCAAAACTTTTTATCTTTTTGAGGGAAGGACTCTTGCAGGTGCTTTTTCTAGTCATCCAGGGAATTGAAAATTTTTCCACTAAAAGAATTTTGTAAAGACTGAAATACATGGAAATCTGAAGGTATGATGTTTGGTGAATATGGTAATGAATCAGAATTTCCCAGCAGAGCTGTAACAGTTTTTGCCCGGTCTTGTATTATCCCGATGGAAGATTGTGTGTTTTCTTTTCTTTTTCTTTTTTGTAATGTTTTTTCTTATTGTTGTTCAAGCACAGCTGTCTCCATTCTCCACCCTCCCTCAACCCATCCCTGCCTTCCACCCTCTAACCTACCCCCTTTGGCTTTGTGCATGTATCCTGTATACATGTTCTTTGATGGCCCTTTCCCTATTTTCCTCCATTATCCCTCTCCTGCCTCCCCTATGGTTACTGTCAGTTTGTTCTTTATATTTCAATGTCTCTGCTTTTTTATTTTGTTGATTAAGTTCCTGTTAAAGGTGAGATCATATGGTATTTCTTTCTCACCACCTGGCTTATTTCAGTCTGCATTATGCTCTCCAGATCCATCCATACTCTCACAAAGGGAAGTAGCTCCTTTGTTTCTGCTACATCGTGTAAGTGTACCATAGTTTTTTGATCCACTCATTTACTGATGGGCACTTATGTTGCTTCTAGCACTTGGCTATTGTAAATTGTGCTGCTGTGAACATTGGGATACATAGATTATGTTGAATTGGTGTTTCAGGATTCATTTCAATGAGATACCACTTTGCACTGGTCAGAATGGCCATCATGATCAAATCAACAAACAACAAGTACTGGAGAAGTTGTGGAGAAAAGGGACCCCTAGTGCACTGTTGGGGGGAATGCAGACTGATGCAGACACTGTGGAAAACAGTATGGAATTTCTTCAGAAAACTAAAAATGGAACTGCCTTTTGATCCAGCAATTCCACTGCTGGGATTATACCTTAAGATAACATGTTTTCTGTCGGCTAATTCGGGCTGCTTTCCAACAAGGGCTGCTTTCAGTTGGTCTAACTGGGAGCAATACTTGCTGGAATTAATCATCTGGTTTTCCAGAAGGAGCTCACAATAGAGGACTCCCTTCCAGTCTCACCATATACACAACAGCACCTTTTTTGGATGAAGACTGGCCTTTGGTGTGGTTGGTGGTGGTTCATTTCACTTGCCCCATGATCTCTTCCATTCCACATTATTTTAAAGTATCCACTTTTAACCACGCATCACAATGTTTTTAAAAAACAGAACATTTTCTACATTTAAGTAGAGAATTGTATGTGGAAATATGGTCAAGAGGTTTTTTTTTGGCTTAACTTATGTGGAACCCAAACATCAAAGTGATTAACATAATGTAACTGGTGAAAATGATTTTCAATGCTTGATTTAAAAATTTGAGTATGTTGTCTATCTCCCATGTGGTATAATGTTGATTGTTCTCCATTAATGTCTTGATTTGATTGCTGTCAACTTCAACTGGTCTACTCCAAAGTGGAGCATTGTTCAGCAAGGAGTCTCCAGCATGAAACTTCACAAACCACTTTTGACACATTTAATCAGTCACAGCACCTTGTCCATACTCTGCACAAGTCTTGTTTTGCATTTCAGTAGCATTTTTAGCTTTCTTGAAACTATAAAGCATAATATGCTGAAAATGCTGTGTAGTTTCTTTCATCTTCAATATTAAAATGGCTATACAAAAATTCACCAATTTTGGTAAGTTTTTCTAAAAAATGCATGCTGATGTGACAGCTATCACAACACACTCTAACAAAATTGTTTTGAACGAAGTTAAAGACAACTAAGTGCTACTAGACCTATGTTATGGGAAAAAAACAAATGAACCTTGTGGCCAACCCAATAATTTAAGATGACTGTATTAATCTGAACTTGACCAAAGACCTAGAAAACTTTCTGAGAAGTTCTGATTTTTCCCATTTTTCTCTTGAAATGCTGTCTCTTTATTCTGATTTACAAGTGCTCTCTCTGTTTTCCCCTATGCCACTGGGAAAGCAGAATTTAAAGGGAAAAAAATCATCCTCCCTCTAGACTACTTAGGACCTTCCTTAGGGTAGAGGTTGATAGCCAATTCCCTTTTCTTTATGTTGTATCTCATTACCTCTCTTGAAAGAACCAGGAAAGAATTTTGAGGGCCTGAGTTCTGAGACTTTCAGTTAATGAGGTGTGGCTAGGTTAGAATCTCACTTTACCTAAGCCTGATGAGAGTGACTCTGTAAGTCGAGCTTTCTAAATCAGAGTTTTCATGCACATCAAAATGGCATGCACTGTCCTAGAATTGCTAAGCAATTTTCTGTATGCATAAATGCCTCAGTTCACTTACGGTAGGGTAATTTGTTGGATGATAGATTGAGGTCAGAAAGAATGAGTGGTATCTCAGGACATTAGGTTGTGCCTTTTCACACCAACTTAAATTGTCAGTTTTTATTTTCTTGGGAGGAATACTGTCTATAAGAACCAGACACTAGTTTTGGAAAACATGGTTGCATCTGTAGTACATTACAGGGCCACTTGGAATAAGCAGTAATGAGATAGATCAAGACAGTAATGTGCCCTTTTCAGCCATTTTAACAGGAAATGTTGGTGGGCACACACTCAACTCTATTTGCAGGATACCACTTAGTTGTGAACGTGAAACTTCAAAATGACCCATGTCAGTTATGGACACAGCCAATAGTAAACCCAATGTCTGCTTCAGTTGAAATCCAATTTCAAATCAAATTGTAATGGAAATTTCAATTTTATGCATTGTTGCAAATATTCACCTGACCAAAAGTTTACCACTGGATAACATTAAGTATTGTGTTCCTGATTCATTTCAAATGGTTGAAATAGAAGATTTATTTGGAATGCACAATAAGAACTGTTTTCAAAGAGCAGTAGTATCATCTGTTAAAGACTGAACAGTACTAAAGGATGAATACTAATGTGATAAAAATATCAATATAGTAAGAAAGAAAAGATAACCTTTCTTAACTGCAGTAAGTCTAGTTTATTTTCTGGTATTTCTTATATTTTTCCTTTTGGATCTGATTATTTGGAATGTAGATTTGTGTATGTATGTTGTATCTCATTATGTCATACTTGAGAATTTTTTCCCATTACTAAACTCTGTTATATAGAATTCTAATTGTAGAAAGAAACTAAACAATAAGAACAACAAAACCAAACAAAAATCAAGGCAATAAACTCCAAGGAAACAAACAAACAGAAAACATACCCCCGAAAGGATACCTGAACATAATTTAAAAACCCTTTGGAGATGTTACCTATTAAATCAGGGCAAGTGGAGAGCAGAGTTGTTTTTTTCTGTGACACTTGTGTAGCTATAAGTGATTTCAGTTAGGAACTTTTAGTTCTAAGTCAGATTTACAGCCTGTTATTATGAGAAAGAAAGCAAGACAGAGAGAAAACAGGAGCATCAAGACGAGATAGCAAAAGACAATTATTGTTCATTTGCCAGGACCTGGTCCAAAGGGTTTCTGAAGCTCTACCACTATTGCTATTTTTACATGCACATTAGAGATGTTCAATAAATTAAAAAAATAAAATGCTATATCCATCAAAGTGATATTTTCCTTCCAATAGCTTAATATATTTTCTATCATTTTGTTGGATGTAAGAGACTGGGAAAGATTGAGTCGCTGGGGAAACTGTTTCTTTTCACATCTACACTGATTTTCCCAGAAAACACAGTCATGTAAGTAGGGGAACATCCTAAGACCACCCTAACTTGGGTTTTTTAGTGATCCTGTGTGTATATTTTACAGAGAGTAAACATGACAAAATTTCCTGATTTTGACCCTGAATTTTGAATAACATATCTAGTTCATTGTTAGGTTCAGATTTAGAAATTAGGTTCACTCTTAGAGAATGGGGGCAAGGAGTGTATTTGCTCTGTTATACATAATTATCACAAATGCTTAGGATGGCTATCAACCACAATAATTAGTAGTAGCAGGAGCCTGTTACAAAGCCAGGTATTAATGAGGTCTTTGCAACATTGTGTAGAATTGCAGGTAAGGTTAAAAGAGATTAAGATGATATACCACCCTACACTATCAAAAAATAATTTCAACTCATCCTGTTTGTTTGTTTATTTATATAATTTTATTTTCTTCTGGAAGGAGGAGGCTGCAGCTCAGGAAGTCTTTACCTCATCCTAAACTGGATCGAATGCAAAAACTAGGGGTTGGGATTGAATACGATGGGCTCTGCACTTCTACTTCTATTTCCAGTCAAATCACGCACAATGGTTAAGTCCCTTGCATCTATTTAGTATGTGGCACTCTGAAAATAGCCTTCCAAGATCTTTCTTCCTTTTTTTCATCATTGTCATATCACAAGGGAGACAGAAAAGTCATATTCTTGGCTAGGTCTGAGAACAGAACAAGCCTGAGAATCCATTGGTGATTCCAGGAGAAAGGACACCTTGTAATATTGCAGTTGGAACAGCCATTCATCCACCCATTCATCCATTTATCTGTCCATCCAGTACGCATTTGCTGAATGCTGAGCATTGTGTTTATGGCTGGAGATGCATAGATTAACAAAACACAAGTCGCTGGCTCAGAAGCTCATCGTTTTGTAGGGAGGAAGGGAAGACGGCTGTGAAAGCTAACGTAGATACCTTTGTCATCCAAACTTAATCTTTTTTTACTATTTAAAAAATGTTTTATTGAGTACCATTTAAAGTATTTTTTATTGATTATGCTATTACAGTTTTCCCAATATTTCCCCCTTTGTCCCCCCTCCACCCTGCCCCCAACCCTCTAGCATTCCTCCCCATATGTATATGTATATGTATGTATACAACCCATATGTATACAACCATATGTATATGGTTGTACATATAAGTTCTTTGAGTCCTCTGTTTCCTATAACATTATCTCTCCCCATCTATTTTATGCCTACTAATTATGGTTCTTCTTCCCTGTGCCCTTTCCCTCATGTTCCTCCCTTCCCCCTCCCCACTGAAATCCTTCCGTGTGATGTTCATTTCTCTGATTCTGTTCCTGTTCTGGTTGTTTGCTTAGTTTTTGTTTTCATTGTTTTCCTTTTCTTTTAGGTTCATTTGTTGATAGTTGTGAGTTTGTTGTCATTTTACTGTTCATACTTTTTATCTTCTTTTTCTTAGATAAGTCCCTTTAGTGTTTCATATAATAATGGCTTGGTGATGATGAACTCCTTTAACTTGACCTTATCTGGGAAGCACTTTATCTGCCCTTCCATTCTAAATGGTAGCTTTGCTGGATAGAGCAATCTTGGATGTAGGTCCTTGCCTTTCATGACTTTGAATACTTCTTTCCAGCCCCTTCTTGCCTGCAAGGTTTCTTTTGAGAACTCAGCAGACAGTCTTATGGGCACTCATTTGTAGGTCACTGTGTCCTTTTTTTCTGGCTTCTTTTAGGATTCTATTCTTATCTTTAATATTCAGTAAATTAGTGATGACGTGTCTTGGTGTGTTCCTCTTTGGGTCCAACTTCTTTGGGACTCTCTGGGCTTCCTGGGCTTCATGGACTTCCTGGAAGTCTATTTCCTTTGCCAGATTGGGGAAGTTTTCCTTCATTATTTGTTCAAATTAGTTTTCAATTTCTTGCTGTTGTTCTTCTCCTTCTGGCACTTCTATAATTTGGATATTGGAACATTTTGAGTTGTCCCAAAGGTTCCTAAGCATCTCTTCATTTTTTTTCAACTCTTGTTTCTTCCTTTTCTTCTGGATGGATGTTTACTTCTTTCTTTTTTCCCAAATTGTAGCTTTGAGTCCTGGTTTCCTTCTTGTCACTGTTGGTTCCCTGAATACTTTGCTTTATTTCACTTTGGGTATCCTTCATTTGTTTTTTTCTGTTTTTGACCAAGCTCAATTAGATCTGTGAGCATTTTGATCACCCGGGCTTTAAATTCTCCATCAGATAGGTTGGTGATCTCCTCCTTGCTTAGTTCTCTTTCTGAGGCTTCACTCTGTTCCTTTCTTTATTTGAGCCATATTTCCTTATCTTGGAGCAGCTGATATGTTGTAGGGAGGCAGAGCCTTAGGTATTCACCTGGGCTCAACTCATCCTGCTTGAACAAGTCCAAAGTACCTGAATCAGTAGAGGAGCAGTGTGGTGGCAGATGGAAGAATCAGATGGATTAGGTTGAGTCTTGGCTTTGTTTTTACTTTTGTGAGCCTCCAATCCTTATTTCAAAAATGAAGAGAAATATTATTTACAACACTAAAATGTAGTCTGGATAAAATGTTATAATGTACAATATATGTAAGTGCTTTAGTGAAATTGCTAAGGGCTATGAAAATGGAGTTTAATAGTACTTCCTCCCAGCCTCTTCTCCCTTATGCATTTGTTTCTCCTATTTATGTCAGTTATAGGTAGTGTGGCCGACCATATTTGGGGATAAAGAGGTGAGACTGAGGTGAAATAGATCTATGCTGCTCTTGGGAAGTTCTACAGGCTTCACTTAGCCTTTCCATTTCTTTTTGATTTAGAGTTTATGTGGATGAGAAATGTATGGATAAGATAATTATTTTAATATGAAGATGTCTAAATAACTATACATACAGCCTGGAAGTATGGCGATCGGTCTAATGAATTTGTCAGTGTAGCATGTGTCTTAGTGGTGAAAGTGGAGTTCTTGCACAGCATCTCAAGGAAAGCATTCTGGGAGACACACGCACGGGAGATTCAGGCTTCATGGTAAGAGTCAATGTAGAAGCAAAATCGAAGGATTGATCCTGGGTTTCTGATCTCTTATCTCCATTTGTCCTGCTGAGCAAAATGTCCAAAGACATGGAACCTGCTTCAGGTCTGGGAGGCTGATAGGGCCACATGGTTCCTATGGAGAGAAAATGCATGAACCAGTCGGGTGAGTGAGTGTTACTAGGCAATGGAGAGAGCTTCTTTGTTAAATTGGGATTATATTACTTTGGGCTTGGAAGGACCAGACACCCTTTTCTTTTTTAAAAAATTTTTTATTTTAGTTGTTGTTCAAGTACAGTTTTCTGTCTTTTACTCCCATCCCAGTCCACCCCCCCAGTGCTCCTCTCCTCCCTCCCATTTCCTCTCCCGCTTAGTTTTTGTCCATGTGTCCTTATATTTGTTCCTGTGACCCCTTCCCCTTTTCCCCTGAAATTCCCTCCCCTCTCCCCTCTGGTTACTCTCAGCCTGTTTTCTATTTCAATGTCTTTGGTTATATTTTCTTTGCTTGTTTGGTTTGTTGCTTAGCTTCTTGTTAAAGGTAAGATCATATGGTATTTGTCTTTCACCATCTGGCTTATTTCACTTAGCATAATGCTTTCTAGTTCCATCCATGCTGTTGCACAGGGTAGGAGCTCCTTCTTTCTTTCTGCTGCATCGAATTCCATTGTGTACATGTACCATAGTTTTTTGATCCATTCATTTACTGATGGACATCTAGGTTGCTTCCGGCACTTGGCTATTGTAAATTGTGCTGCTATGAACATTGGGGTGCATAGGATTTTTTTGGATTGGTGTTTCTGTGTTCTTAGGGTATAATCCTAGCAGTGGAATTGCCTGGTCAAAAGGCACATCCATTTTTAGTTTTCTGAGAAAATTCCATACTGTTTTCCATAGTGGTTGTACCAGTCTGCACTCCCACCAACAGTATACTAGGGTC
>PVKM010045807.1:0-11873 GCA_004027735.1 Carollia perspicillata
AAAAAGTATTTCACCTTAATTTCTTTTAAGTAAATATGCTGGTGACCTGAAACAAAAAGTGACTATTAATCGTGGGCTTCCTTTCAACTTACAAAAGCTCTGGAAACTATAAATTACAATTCTCTCCCGAAACCTATACCCATCCCTGGCACTCAGTCAATTTTAAAAACACAGCTGTGTCACTTTGTAGACCAACAACTCCAGAATAATGATGGATCAATTCTATGGTCACTGAATTTTCATGTCATTAATCATATAAAAAATGATGATAATTCGTACCATATTGCAATATAATTAGCATTTGTTTTTTGTTTTGCCTGAGGCAAAGCGCCCATAATGACCTATATCAGGGGATTGGGCAGGAATGGAACTGTATCTTATCTCACCAAAAATTGGTTAATCACTTTATCTTTTCACAAGAAGCTACTTTTTCCTTCTAAGGATGATTGAAAAAATGTTTTCCATTGGCCTATTCTTATCATTATGTCTAAACTAACATAATCAATTCTATTCAACCATTATTCACATTTTAAAAAATGCACACTCACGGCCTTAAGCACCGAGTTGTCAGAGGTCGGACAGTCTTAAGCATCCAGAGATGGGGACGTCAGCGCAGGCGTTTCTGGGAGAGCAGTAGCCGTGGAAGTGAAGGAAGGCCGCAGGGCTGCTTGGAGGAGGACTTGGGACACGTGCAGCACAGTTCCAGCTGAGGCCTCTCAGTCTGATTCCACAAGGATCTTGGGAGCTAGAACGGCCACTCGGGGTTGATCTGAACTGAAACAAGTAGGCTGGGCCTTTTTAATCCCACATCTGTCCATCAGGGATGCGAGGTGTGGGCTGATCCAGAGAGAGGAAGAGAGGTTGTAGCCTTGGTTCAGGAGGCTCCTTTGGGCAAAGAGAATCCCAGAGAGGGACTTAGCTCAATCTGTGGAGTAACTCTTGGAACCTGAGGTGAAGGTGGATGGCGAGAGGGCTAGGCCCTGAAGAACAGATAAGAGAAAATCTTTCACATCCTCCATATGGCCCCAAGGCTCTGTCCTGGCCTTTTTCCAGCATTACATTTGTAAAACATTCAGATAGCACAGAGCTCAGAGAATTAATTAATTAATCTAAGACATAATGAATAGTACAAAAAAACCCAATTATCTTAACAGCTGCTGAAACTAGTAAAATAACAATAATGTGAATGCAAAGTTTAATAACTTAGATTGAAAAACTAAATTACTGAAATAAAATAACTTAATAGCAAAACATACAATAAAATAAAACAATACCCTGTAAAAGTAAATGATTTCAAAAGCCTGGACTACAAACTTACACTGCATAATATCAATATAGCATCCGTATTAAAGAATGCTACCCTCTAAAAGTTCCCTGCCCTGGTCGGAGAACACACAGAACATCCTGTTCAGTTTGGGGGGAACTGGATCTGATACTACAGTCACTCCGGAGTCTGCACTCTTAACACTAGACCACCTGGTCTGCAAATCTGAGCCATCCAAATCTGTAACCTTGGCTCAGTATTACCTTGGCCAAATCACTTCTGGACAAATTTAGGATCTCTCCCTAATCTGTTTGTATTCTACCATGCTTATATTTCTCATTTTAGTGAGACAATATCATCACTTTATGTGTATTCAAATCATATTAATTCTACTTTATATTATAATCACTATAGTGATTATGATAGCATAGTATAGCACATAGCATATGTCATACTTTATATATTTTTTGGTTTGGAGGTGAGTACATGCATTTTTCTTTTATGACTGTTATGTAGACCAAATTCATACATTATAAATACTGTTCCATATGAATATTATATTTAATATTAAAGGAATAATAAAGTACAAACAAGTAAAATGAAGAAAATATGATATTTCATAACCTCAAATTTCAAGATAACCATCACTGGACCCTTGGGAATAAGTCTCCAGTGGATGTATCAGAAAACATTATGTAGTATAGACTTTACGATCTATTTTTTTTTCGCTTTGTATAGTATCAACCTGTTCTGATGTCAATAAGCATCTGCTGACAGCATTATCTTAGTGACTAAAGAGTATTCTACTCTGTGAATTTGATAGATGTACCATTTACTCATTCACTACTGCTGGACATTTATTTAACTTATTTCAACTTTTATTTCTACTATAATGCTCAGTCTACTACACAATCTTTAATTTAAAGATTTTTGTGCATTATATTATTTCCTTAGGATGCACTCCTAAGTATGTCATTGTTGAGTCAAAGTGGATCAATGTTTTCAGAACTTCTTTTTACCATTTCTAGTTTCTGCTCTTGTTGGTAGTTTGATAACTCCTGTGCATCTATCAGCAGTTTAACTCACTCTTATCTAACTGAAGTCCACTTTAAGTGAGATTAAAATGGCAATACCTAATACTAAATCATTAATATTAATTGAATTCTCCAGCAGATCTTGTATAGAGCCTCCCAGATCTTCCCCCAGGACTTGGACTTAGTCCCTCAGCTGCTGAGAATGTTGCCCGTAATGTGTCACTGTTATCAGCTGTTCTGAGAACTGCTGGTGTCTGAAAATCATCTGGCCCAGTGTCACATCTGTCCTGGGAGCAGTCAACCCACAATGACTATGGGATATTAGGGTATAAAATATCAACATCTAGTAGGATGACCCTTTTCTGCTTTTGTCTTTTAGCTCAACCATACAACAGATTCTGGCCATTCTAATGGGAATCAAAATTTTTAAATAGTATATTTAATATAAATACAGTATATTTATCTATCTATTTATATATAGATATACAACAGGTTTAATGGCATATATATATAACCACAAATGGGATATTATTAACATAAGATGTTTAATACAATCCAATTATTTGGCAGTGACCAAATTATAGGAACGTGTATTATCCTTTATTCCTACAACAGATTTTGAGAAGAGTGGTATTCCTCCTCTGATTTTGTAGGTAGAAATCCAGGCACAGCATGATGAGGTCATTTGTCCAGCTTTTGGGTGGGTGTGCAGGAGGATGTCAACAGACAAAGTCCTGCCAGTGCACCTGCACTTCTAACCACTGCACCACACGGCACAGGAACGATATCTTCACACACAGATGCCGCAGAGCACAGACAGATGAGCTAACTGGTTGTTAGTCTCCAAAAATTAAGAGGATCAAGTCACTAAAGGCAGCTTCGTTGTACACTGTAGTATTCCACTCTTTTGTTTTAAAGAAAAGATTAGATTTCAAACCTGTTAATACTGTTTTTATTTTTAACAAAAGCTGCATAATATTTGTAACCAGAATAAGTCATTACTTACTTTAGGAGATTTGAGATGCCTGTGGAGCTTCATTTCCAGATTTGTTTAGGGGGAGGCAGGGAGAGGATGGGTCATTCAAGGCAGAACACAGCAATTAGATTAACCCTAACTCTATTATCTGTGCAATTACAATCACCTAATCTCTCAGAAGATGTTCTCAAAATCACTGAACAGTGAGAATAAAATGTTACTCTCTCTACGATGCCATCAAATCAAAGTCTTATTAGGCATTTTTTGATTATAATTAATACATTGTAATCGAAGTCGATATTCAAAGTCAAGGACACTGGCACTCATGCTCTGTATCATTAAATATTGAATGCTGCTCACTGTGGTTTCATGGGAGACACAAATTATTGTGATCTGAGAAGGAAATAGAAAAAAATGTTAATTAAATAAAAATGTTTTCAAGCATTATGAATTCATTTTAGCAGTCATTTGGCATTATCTTAAATAATTTACTATGTATCTTAGGTTGGTAAAGAGATGTGTGCAGGAAACTTATTGGAAAGTGATCTTGGGAGTGAAACCTAAAGGCAAATAAGACAAGTAGCACTCAGCAGAGTTGGGATTTGAAACTCATTACAGTTCCAAGGGATATCTCAGTCAATCCCATCAGATCTGTTTTGAATTCAGGCTTTGATCATGCCTTTTTAGCCAACATGTAACCAGGCATTGAATTTGTGCTAACCCCAGGGAGGGCAAATATCTGAACTGTGATTTGTCAAGTACCAACACATCGGGAAGCTGGAGAAACGAAAGCCTTGGTCTTGAAGCCTTAAAAGGGAAGTCTAGGCAGCACCCAGTAGCATTCACTACTACATTGTCTATTTAATGCCCAGATAACATTTCTTACAATACTTTTGTGGACATACCCCTCTGTCACAGAAACAGTGATTGTGTTCATCTCTATCTATTACTCTGGATATTTTAAGTGGGCGTTACATTGCCATTAGGAGGAGGTGGGTTGTGAGAGGTAGACAGCGTTCAAGATCTTGGCCCAGCCAAGCAAGGAACTAAACCCAGTGAAATAATCCAGACACAGAAGAGATAATGTTGTGTAATTTCACTTATACAAGGGTCTAGAAGAATCACATTTATAGAGACAGAAACTAGATTAGAGGTTTCCAGGTGCCAGAGAGAGAGGATACGCAAGCGTTACTGATTAATGAGCACAGAGCTTCTGTTTGGGTTATGGAAAAATTTGCGAAAAGACAATGGTGATGGTTACACAACATTATTAAATGTTACCACTGACTTGTATGCTTAAATGGTTAAAATGTCAAAAATTCTTATACAGACATATTTGCCCCAATAAAAATGTAAATGAGGGTGATCAATTCTGAAACTAGTGTATGAGATCATGATATTTTATACACTAAGACTATATAGCCTTAGTATTTATAATAATAAAAACCTCCCATTGTAATTGGTTTTGATCTTGTAGTGAATTTGATCCTTTGGCAACTCTGTAGTCCATAACTATCACTCATTTCAAGTATATTTTTTCCTTTTAATGACAGCTTTATTTTTCTTCAATTTCTTTCTCTTTTTTGTGACTAGGGTATTAAAAATGTCACATTGTAAGTATAATAGGATATGTCATATTTTGAATGTTGTAGGTACATACATTTTTCTGCCCCTAGAATTCCAAGTTATAAGAATTGTTGAATGCAATTTAATACATGTAAATGCTTTATTTAGACATACTTTTTTACTTAGAGAGAAACCTAGAACTGCCTAATTTTTTTTTGCAATCTCTGGATATTAGAACTCCAGTTCCTTGTCTTGCACAATCTGTCTTTTATCAGTCACTATGCCTTAGTGTTAAATTTAATTACCCTCTTATTTTCCCACTTTTCTTCATAGCCACAACCTTATACCAGATCTTCAGCCTTCTTGGGTTGTCTTACTACAGAAGGCTCTTTTTAAAAAAAAAAAGATTTTATTTATTTATTTTTAGAGGGGAAGGGAAGGAGAGAGGGAGAGAAATATCAATGTATGGTTGCCTCTCGTGAGTCCCACACTGGGAACTGGCCCGCAACCCAGGCATGTGCCCTGACTGGGAATCGAACCGCGATCCCACGCTCAATCCACTGAGCTACGCCAGCCAGGGCTACAGAAAGCTCTTCCAGGCCTTCTGTCCCTACCTGCACTGGAACTGTGGTTTAATTGTTTTCTTACCATCACATAGTAATTTATATCAGATCTGTGAGACCTGTGTTAGGCTCATGTCTCTTTCTAACGTTTTGTAACTGTGGCATTTAAGTAAGTACTCTGGGAAAACTGCATTTAATAAACATTTGTTTTCAAAAGGGGAATGAGGTGGGGGGAGGGACAACTGCGATGGCATAGTCAATAAAATATTTTTTTTAAACTGCATTCAATAAATGATTTGTTTAATCATTGAGAAACAAACATGTGAGCAGGGTTCACAGTGACAAGCTTGCATTCTTTGACTAAATGACATAAAATTTAAAAATATTTGCTATTGCCTGAATATTTGTGCCCCACCCCCTTCGAATTTAAATATTGAAATTCTCATTGCTGATGTGATAGTATTAGGGAGTTGGGTATTTGGGTGGTGCTTATTTCATAAGGGTGAAGCCCTTACAAATGGGGTTAGTATTCTTATAGAAGAGACCCCACAGAGCTCCTTAGCTCCTTCAGTGATTTGAGAATACGAGAAATTTGTGAGTGGGAAGAGGGCCCCACCTAACCATGTTGGCACTCTGATCTGAAACATCCCCAGATCCCAGAACTGTGAAAAATATATTTCTGTTGTCCATGAGCACCCATTCTGTGTGTTTTGTCGTGGAAGCCCTAAGGGAAATAGACAGTCGTAAACACTGGGGCTCACAATGGGCCAGTCTCCTTGGGCTGGTACCTGCCTTCTCCTTTCACCTTACTAAACCGCCCCCACAAATCTCTCTCTCGACAGACTGCAATTATTTTAGGGATTAACGGGGACACACTCACTCTTGATTTCAGGTTCTCCCACATGCTATTTTTTCTATCTACCATTGTAATGAGCCTCATTGCCCCTCCTGTCAATTCTAAGGAAACTGTATTTGTCCAATTATCTCTTAATACTGAACACACGTATAATCACTAGAACAATGTTTATCTTCCTATTGATATTAGTGTCTACAAAACAGGGGTTAGGTCTGTCTTGATTACTAATGTATTTTTGGTGCTTCCCAGCATAGTAGATGGCATGGAGTAAAACCTCAGTGATTATGTATTGAATGGAATGTAACTAATAGTATCCTTGAAATAAATTACACCCCAAATAGAGAGAGTAACATATAGCTTAGAATGTATATTTTATATAATGAAAACTAAAGACTATACCACCAAATGGTATCAGTTTCCAGTTTGTCCTCATTAAAGCAATGGTAATAATGCTTAATGGGTGTAGGTAAGGGCTGATGTCTATAATTCCTGGCTGTAGAGAATCTTTCTAATATTTACATTTTCTCTTGTGTTGCACAGATTGGTAGGATAGGCAATAATTTATTTTTCTCTTTTTCTATTCACATTATATTTAGTGTATATTTTCCATTACCATTTATACCTCTTCTACCCTACTCCACTTCCACCCACCCCCTGTCCCCCGGCAATCACCACACTGCTGTTTACGCCCACAAGTTCTTTTTCTTTCTTGCTCTGTCCTTCTATCCCCCAACCCCCCAGAGCTGTCAGCGGCCCTTTGTGTGTTAGTTCAGTTTGTTCGTTAGATTCCACATATGAGTGAGATCATATGGTATCTGTCTTTCTCTGACTTGCTTATTTCACTTACTATAGTGTTCTCTAGGTCCATCCATGCTGTTGCAAAGTGTAAAATTTTCTTCTTTCTTACAGCTGAGTAGGATTCCATTGTGTAAATGTATTATACTTGGTTCATCCACTCATCTGCTGATGGACACGTGGGCAGCTTCCACATCTTGGCTATTGTAAATAATGATGCAATGAACATAGTGATGCTTATGTTCTTTCAAATTAGTGTTTCAGTTTTCTTCAGAAAAATTCTCAGAAGTAGAATTTAATACACAATTATTTTTATGATATTGTTCTATAATATCGAATATAATTAATTTCACCTTCTGCATATTACTGAAACACTGCCTCTAAACATGTTATATGTCATTCTCAGTACAAAATCTCCTAATATTCACTGTTATTTCCACTATAATCTTTAAAAATTTATGTCTATTAGATTACATGTTTTCTATGCAGTTTTCAACTCAGCAACACTAAAACATATTTGTATATAAAATATATACTATATACAATGCTATACAGCTATTTTTAATATATTAAAATTAAATTAGAGTGCATTTTTAAGAATGCATAATTTTTGGTTGTTAGAAAACCTTATCAATAAGGTTTTAAATCAATAAATCAATAAGAACATCTTATGTTAAGAAAATATATATTTTATTTTTGGCAAAAACAATTCGCTAGGTATCACAGTCATTTTCTGGAAGTATGAAGAAGCAATGCAGCAAGAGCCTGAAAACCCACATATCAATTGATTCCTACGTATGTGCAAACCTTGTGGATCATAAGATGGTTCCATTTTTAATTTTTGAGGACACTAAATACTGCTTCCCACAGTGCCTGCACCAATCTTCATTGCCACCCACGTTACAGAAGGGTTTTCCTTTCTCCACATCCTCGCCAGCGCTTGTGGTTTGTTGATTTATTGATGGCAGCCATTGGACCGACCAGTGTGGGAGGATATCTCATTATCGTTTTAATGTGAACCCTAAAGATGCTACCAAGAATCTACTACAACTGTTAAATAAATTCAGTAAAGTAGCAGGATACAAAATTCATATCCAGAAATCGGTTGCATTTTTATATGTCAATAATAAACTGACAGAAAGTGAAATTAAGAAAACAATCTCATTTACAACTGATTCAAAAAATAAAATACCTAGGGATAAATTTAACTAAGAATGTAAACGACTTGTATTTAGAAAATTATAAGACACTGAAGAAAGAAATTGAAGAAGATACAAATGAGTGGAAGCACATACCATGCTCATGGGTAGGGAGATGTAACATCACTAAAATGTCCATGCTTCCCAAAACAATCTATAGATTCAACACAATTTCTATTAAGGTATCAATTACATGTTTCACAGAACTTGAACAAATATTTCAAAAATGTATATGGAACCACAAAAGGCCCCAAATAGAAACAGCAATCTTGAGAAAGGAGCAAAGTTGGAGGCATCATGCTGCCTAATATCAAACTATATTACAAGGTCTTAGTAATCAAAACAGTATGGTACTGGCATAAAAACAGACACACAGATCATTGTAACTAAATACAGAGCCCAGAAATAAACACACAACTTTATAATCAATCATTATTTTACAGGGGAATAAGTTCTTAATTTGTAGCCCTTGTTGTGTAATTATACATCTTGCCTCTGAGGCCTTAGAATTGCTGGGTAACATTTATTTCTCTCTAAATACAGAGGGATTTATTTGCATTATTTCAGGGAAAAATCAATTTCCTCATCAGGATGCTTTAGAAGTATTTAGGTTGTTTTTGGTAGTATTATTGTATGTGTGTTTTGTGTATCTGTGTGTGTAAGGGAAGGCTCTCCCCTTGATGCAAGAGTCCCATAAACTCATGATTTTGTCATTTGTCTAGAATCATAATAATTCTTATTTAATATCATTCAATTTATTAATAATTTCAAGCCAATACAGTAGTAATTATCATTTACTGAGACTTTTACGTGGAAGTAAAGTGCTAACTGCTTTACAGAATTAACTTTTTTTAAAAAGTATTTTATTTTTAGACACAGAGGGGAAGGGAGGGAGAGAGAGAAGGAGAGAAACATCAATGTGTGGTAACCTCTTGCATACCCCCTACTGGGGACCTGGCCTACAACCCAAGCACGTGCCCTGACTGGGAATCAAACCAGTGACCTTTTGTCCCATAGGCTGGTGTTCAACACACTGATCTACACCAGGCAGGGCTAGAATTATTTTTTTTTATTTTGTCAATAAAGCTATGTGCCAAATACTCCTACTAGTATTATACAGCTGATTCAGTTCAATGCTACAGTGGAGATCAGACTAAAATTCAGAATCCTTTTAATCATTGTACTACATTGTCTCAATAATGTTAATTTTGTAGAATAAAACACATTTACAAATGTAGTCATTTTTAAAGAATATAGAACATATGCTCTGGACAGGAAAATCAGGACCAGGCAAATTGAACAAGAGGATCCAATGACTAGAAGCTCTAGCTATGCTTTAAAAAGGAATTTATTCCTATAAAATATTCCTATTCCTTCATACCATCATCTACTTTGTGGTAGTTTTAAATGTGCATTTCTATAATTGCCCATATAGTTCACCAGCCTTTAAAGAATTCAAGGCCACATCTTTGGTTCACATTACCAATGATATTTTTTACAGAATAATTTGCAAAAAGACAAATAAAATATGATAATATACAGATATTCCTTAACTTTTCCATAAAATGAATTTCAAAGATACTCTACTCTTCTTGAATGAACTATGCTAATAATAATTGCTATACTAAAATATTTTTGTGTGCCAAAGTGTTTGACTTTTCCAATCCACCTTTATGTGTAAGAGTTTTAACAATGATGCTTTTGGTTGAGTAGGTATGCATTATCAAGACAGGGCGCCGGAACACATAAACCAAAGTGTGTTTCAGCGTGACATGGATTTGTTGTTTAATGTGCTGGACAGGTTGAGAGAGTGACTGAGGATTGCAAATGGACTTTGGCTTGGAACATAGATTCTGACTGGAGATGAATAAAGTGAATGCTGGGTTTTAAAACAGCTCATTAGCTATAAAGCACACTAGTGTACCTAGAAGGCAGCCCCAGTTCTGAGAATGAATCAGGAAAATTTCCTGGATGTGTTTTCAGTGTTTATGAAAAATATTACCTTGTTCTTGACATAAAAATCAATATTTTCTATGATAATTTTGTCATAAAATCAATTTCTTCATTGCTAATATTTCTAATGAAGTTAATCAGTAAATCCAAAGACATTGAAATATTAAAATAATTAGTGTAAGACTTAAGAAATTTCCTGTAAAATAATGTTTATGTGGAGTAACAACTTTTCCAATTAACTAGCTTAAACCATATATATTAAAAAACAAAATACATTTTAATATACAATATAAGTGATATAGGAAACTCACCTGAGATATTTGATGCCCACATTATTAAATGCCTAGCATTCTTTACTTTTTTTTTAATTTGTATTCTTTTTCTTTCTTACTTACTAGCTCTTGATGTACTTGTTGGGTTTTATTTATTTATTTATTATTTTTTGCTCTTCTGACCAGCTTAAGAGCTCTTGTCAACAGCTGATTTGCTGGATGAGACAAAGTGTTAGCTATAGTGTAAAAATCTGGTGGGCTGTCAGAAAAGGGCAAGCCATTAACTTGTGAATGAACTTCAACTTGTAGTGTTCCATAGCTCAGTGACGCTGGAAAATCTCCCTCAAGAATCACTACTGACGGTAACATGACTTGTCCATTCATGAGCTTTGTAATTGTGCATGATACAAACCTTCATCATACAAAAGCACCCTTAAGAAGTGTTCATGGTGTTTTATTGTATTTAAAAATATATCAAAGGCTCTGTAACTATAAAATGGATGTTATTTTCAGATATATAATTTGAGACAAGACTGCATCCTGCAACAAATGACCTATAAAATCCTATGGCAAAGAAGGTCATTGTTAAGTAATCTAGATACTTTTTGAAGCTGGTAACAATCAGAGCAAATTACATTACTGATACAATACATGTAAATCAAACCCTTGTATAAACAAGTACCAGAGTGCATGGAGGCTCACAACCTTGCTTCAGAGTAGGGTGTCTGGAAACTGCAAGTTCAGGACTTGGTCAAATGGTAAATGCTGTGTAAGGAGAGGCAGATTACGTGTTATTGTTGTGTTTCTCCAACCATGGCCTTATCGTTAGACTCTCGGGTTATATGGAAGTTATTCCAAGCACTCTTAGAAATTTTGAAATATCTGTGCTATATGTAATTTCTGCCATTTAAAGACTTTTAGGTACTAAATATTATGTTGTTTGGGGGATTTCTTTAAACTTTTATTTGCATAATGTGAGAATGTATGGAAATAAGATTTTTCCATAGAGTTTACAGAAAAGAATCATAACAATATCTAAATGTTTACTGTAGCATTAGTGGTCTAATGTAGTGTTTCTAAACCTTGGGATTATTGACATTCTCTGCTGCATTCTCTTTGTGCAGGGCTGTCCTGCGCATCGCAGTTTTCACTAGTACCACAGGGCTCCCTTCACCAGTACCAGTAACACTGGCCCTTATTGTAGGGACAACAAAAATTGTCTTCCACCCATGGCTGTGTGGCTCAGTGGGTTGGGGCTTCATCCCATGCGACAAAAGGAGTTGGGTTTGCTCCCTAGTCAGGGCACATACCTAGGTTGTGGATTTAATCCCCAGTCAGGGCGCACATGGCAAACTGCTGACTAATATCTCTCCCTCCCTCCCTCTCTCTCTCTCT
>PVKM010045808.1:0-11862 GCA_004027735.1 Carollia perspicillata
GAATCAACTCTACTTTTATCAATCAGTTTAAAACACTTGATATCATTACATAGCTTGGATTTCTGAAACATTTTTGGAATTGAATTCTGGGAGGGATTATAAGGATGAGGAAGTTAACTACCTCTCCAGTATCACAAAGAACACTTGTTTGGCACATGCAAAAACTCCACACTCCTTGTGGTTTCTAGAATTCAAGCTCTTGCAAGCCAGCAAATGATTATATGACCAAAGAGAGCCAACCGATGGTCAGTGTCCCAAACACAGAAGATTGATTAAGCATAGGCTATGTTTTTGGCTGTTGGCATTACAAACAAAATTCAAGTCAAATCAAATCAGCATTTAATAAATATTTGTTGAATAAATGAATATTGCTTAGGTGTTTATTGCTCTATAGTTTCAGGTATCATTATGAGACGGGACTGGTGCACAATAGGGCATTGTTATTGGACTTTGCCATGTGTGCCTAGAAGCAGTAATTATGGAATAAATACCACAGCATTGGCCATTTGGAGAGGAAGTAAAAAATCTCCCATGGTGTGACTTTGGGCTGAACACCTGCTTGAGGAACTTAGATTGTCTCTCTGTCTAGATAGGAGTTCCTTTAGGCTCTGAGCTTTCATGATCCCTCCACCAACAGTTCCATGGGTGTGACTCTGGTAGATAAAAATTAGAATTTTTAGTCTTAAGGGATGGAGGAATCCATATTTGTATTTGCATCCACCACGGTCATGAAATCAATGGAACCCAGATAATCAAAGCTGGTGTAAGAATTTCATTCTGATGCATGGGAAAGTTCAGAGATGAGGAGTGGCTTTCCCAGAGTCAGGGAGCAGGTTTGGATACAGGCCTGGAACCCAGAATCTGACCTTCAGCCTAAGATTCTCTTGGTTTCACCATACTAATCAACAATAGTGACATTGTGCTAGAGAGGGTCAGACTGAGGTACATGGAGGTCAATGGCTTGTCTAAATGATGTATTGGTCTCTGTGACCTTGAATGAATTGGTTGTGGGTCATGGAGATCTATTAGCCAGGTTTCCCTATGGTCACTTTAAAGGTCTTCATGAGATAGGCTCACCTGAAATGTTAGCTATGTGCCTATGGCATTCAGAATAACCAAGCCACAGCCTTTTCAGTCTGGCTCTCTAGCAGCATGTGTGTTGGTTGTATCCAATTCCCACACCCCTGCCAGATCTGACACTGGCCAGGTACCCTGTTTCTGATGTCAGGAGAAGCTGTGATTTAGTACACACACACAAAAAAGAAAAAGCAGAGTAAGTCGAAGAGCTTTTTCCTACTGGGGTTTGGTTAGAGTTGACTAAGATTCTTTGCTTGTCTTATGGTTGAGATAACTGGGCACATAGCTCACTCTGTCTAAGAGCAACCCAGTAGACAAAAGGATTTAGAGAATCTAGGATCATCTTTGGCTTTGTTGTTGTCCAATGTGGGACATGAGCGGTTCTTGAACATTTCCAAGGCTGATTATATATGTGCATTACTATAATCCATATAAAATTCAGAATACCTCATGTAGTAACTGGAGATGGAGACAAAGAGGGATTTTTATAAAGTAAAAGCTTCAAAAATATTACTCAAGGAGCCCTGACTAGTGTGGTTCAGTTGGTTGGGCGTTGTTCCACAATGTTAAAGGTTGCTGGTTCGATTCCTGGTCAGGGCACACACCTGAGTTGAGAGCCTGGTCCCTGGTTGGGATGCATGCAAGAGGCGACTGATCGATGTTTCTTTTGCACATCAATGTTTCTCTAGCACATCAATGTTTCTCTCCATCTCTTCCTTCCTCCCTTCCCCTCTCTCTAAGAATAAATAAAAAAATCTTTAAAAATATTACTCAAGGAGTCTGTGGATATATGTATAGTCTTTTAATTAGGAGAGAGCCAGAAGGACATGGGTCTTAAATCAAGGGCTATGCTGACTTTATTTAAGTAAATTCAACAAGTGACAGGCACTATAGCCTAAAATTGGAATATGAAGGAATGTGGAGGAAGGAGAAATCAAATCTACTGGGCAATGGCACTTTGGAAAGGTTTCCTAGAATAGGTGAATTACACTAGGTATGTGTGATGGTTAATTATGTAGACTAGGGGTTAAGAGGCTTGAATTTTGAGTGACTTTGAAAACATCACTGACCTCAGTTTTCTTGTCATAAAATAAGAATCACATGGTATCTGCACTTGGATTAGATATTGTGAGGATTAACTAATCCCAATTCCCAATTAACTATTCTATGTTATCTACACAGCACAATGCTTTCCATAGATCAAATACTACTCATAACTGTTAGCCATCATCATTATTATTATTTTACCAAATACAATGGTTTTCAGAATGATTCTGCAACCTTGCCTGCCAGACTCCTGTATTTTTCAGATTATAAGACACACCTAGGTTTTAGAGGAGGAAAATAGGGAAAAAAATTTTGAAGCAAAAAATGTGGTAAAGTATTTAATAACATAAATAACATAATATTTCACTAATGTAAATGTAAACAGAACTCAACAGTAGCATTAACAGCCATTATTCCTCCTAAATTTGAGGGCCAGGGGATGTGCTTTATAATCTGAAAATACGGTATTTTTGGATGGGTAAGGATACGCTGGTATTTAAACCATTGTCTCTCAGTTAGAAGTCCGTAGTTCCACATTCTGTTTGCGAGGGTAGGGTTTGGGTTCTGCAAATTTTATTTCTTCTTTGTTGCTAGCTCCCTGTTACTTTCTCCCAACAGGGGCCCTGGAGAGAGACTGGAAGACAGGAGGAGGGCGTGGGGACTTGCCTCTTTCTGTTTATTGTAGCTGCTCTTCATGCTGTCCCAGAAGCAGCTGTCCTTCCCAGTGGCAACAGTTAATTCCAGTTTCCAGCCTGTTTCCTAGCTTCGCTGAACTCCTTAGAGGGAGCCTGGCAGCATCCTTCCTTACAGGACTGAGTTCACTTCTGCAGGGCCTTTCCTCCAAGCGTAGGAAGGAAAGAAGCAGCCAGGCAGCAACCCGCTCTCCCCCCTGCACCTCACTCCAGACAGGCAGAGTCCCAGCTCCTGTACCCACTTCTCTCAGCTTCTGGCTTCCAGTAACCCCACCTCTTCCCTTTAATCAACCCTAGTGTAGCTTCTGGCTGCCATATTTTTATCCCCAATTTTTGATTGGTAAGTACTCCAGTAACTTTTTAACCAAATCCCCATATTAATTGTCCCTGTTAACATCTGTTTTCCCAACCAGACCGGACTGATGCAGGATAACACACACAACTAGAAAGCACCTTTGAATTCTCCCGTTAAATGGCTTATGGCATCCTGCTGCTTTATGGTCCCAGTCTGTGAGCTCAGTCTCTGCCTTTCTCCCCATTAAACAACTTTATGTCATTTTTTTCTTCCCAAGCTTTTTTAGGGATGATGAGTTAAGGCTCTTTTACCACTTCGGATGTTTATACAGGGTATTTCTTGTGCTAGGTTTGCCTGGTGGATTGGCCAGAGTTTGATAAAGATAAAGCCACTATTCTTTGGGATGTCTCATGAGTGGTGTTCCTCACCAAGCTGTTTTGAGCTGGCTTCCAGATCTTAGCAAACTGGTCTTGGCTGTTCTTAATTTTCCCCTCTGTGGATTATTTAGTTGTATAATGCAGGACTCTTTCTGTTTTAAGTGACAAAAATCCAACTTGATTTCTCTTAATCAAAGGAGGGACTTTTTTAACTGAAAAGTTCACAGCATCTTGTTTAGGCATAGTTGGGAAATTTTCACTTTCCCCAGGATTGTCCTAATGTTGAGGGCAGGTAGCCTTGATGCTACCAAAAACAAGTCCCTCAAATGACTCACTGCCTGTTCTTTCACTCCATGAGGGACTTTCTTTCACGTTTCCTTCCTTCTTCAGCAAAGCAAGATGGGGAACTGGCTGATGGTGTGGGCCCTGAAGCTAAAGGGCCTGGGTTTGACTCTTGGCATTCTTATCATTTCTGTTACATTGGACAAGTTTCTGACCCTCTTTGTGCATCTGGGTAATAGTACCTCTCCTCATCTGCACTTCTTTCTTCATGAGATACCACAACAGTGTCTTTCCCAAGAAGATCAAGTGATATAATAATTGTAAGGGCTCAGACAGTGCCAGACCAATGTAAGTGATCCATAGGTATTGGTATTGTTATACTTACCCTATTGCAGAAACCCCTCCCAGAGAGCTGAACCACTGGTAGGCCAGACCGAGCTCATGGATGCTTTACCGGATCTGTCCTCCACCCCTACTTGGCATCTTTCTAACTTCCTCCCATTGGTCCGCTTTCCTCTTGGGAATAAGAGAAATCTGATTAAGAGCATGGGTTTGAGTCAAGATTCCTGGGAATAAACCTTGGCATTAATCAAAGTATGACAACTATTCTGAGCCTTGGCCAGGTAGCTCAGTTGGTTGGAACATTGTTCCAATACACCGAGGTTGCAGGTTCCATCCCTGGTCAGGCACATACAAGAATCAATCAAGGGATGCATGAATAAGTGGAACAACGAGTTGATGTCTATCTCTTTTTCTCCCTCTGTCTTTCCTTCTCACTCTCTAAAATCAAAAATGAAAAATGAAAAAAAAAACTGTTATGGATGTTGGCCCAACAAGTTGATGTTGTGCTCTCTTTCTCTAAAATCAATAAATAAAAAATGGAAAAAAACCCTATTACAGATATTGGTTTGTGGCCTAACCACGGGCCACATCTTGGAGACCTTCTAATGGACCATGTGTTACCACCTGAGTTACCATGCTATAAGGAAGCCAAGCTTCCTGGTTTTTGGGGACTTAGGTGTGGTGAGTCTGTTGGGTTTCAAGAAGGAAACACTCAGGGGCTTAGGAGCAGCTGCTATTAATCAACCAGTCTGGAATTACCCCAGTATTCTAACAAAGAGCAGCCTCTCTCTGTTCACGCCTCCTGGTAATAAGCCCTGACTATACCACCTAGTCATTCTGTCAACTTGGAGGTCACTTACTTTTTCTAGGCCTCAGTTGCACAGCCTCTAGCATTATGTGGGTTAGCATATGGGAAGTGCCCAATAATAATATTATTATTAACAATGTCTATTATTATGAACATACAGGGTCTGGCAGAAGTAAGGTCTGCTTGAGTGTGGTTGGTAGGGTAGTGATATGGGTGTAATAATTTATAGCTTTAATTTGAACATTTCACCTAAAATGTCATATGGTGTGCTTGAGTGTGATATTGTTATGTTACATGCTTATGATGTTGTAATAAAAGATTTTGTAATAAAAAGGGGTGTCATTTGTGCCGGACCCTGCCCATTTCTTTATTTCCTACCTCTAGTTTGTCCCAGCTGAGATTTAGAGCCTTTGTTTCCATTGCCATTTTGGTACAAGGTGTCCTGAGTTTTTACCTGAAGCAGAGAAACTGCTATACACCAATGATGGCAACTGAGTCTTCAAAAATAGAAGCTTATGCTCAGCTTACCAAATGTGGATTCAATTCCTCCTGCAAGATTATTAGCATGCACTGGTATTCAGATGCTCTCCCCCTCCACGTGCCCTGGCAGAGACCTAGCACAGTTCAGGCCGGGTCTGCGTAACACTCTCAGATAAATCTCTGGCTTTGTCACACTGTGGAGCTGCTGATAAAGAGAGCAGGCGAGCATTGCAGCCGGGCTTTCTTTGGTCAGGGAGCTCTAATGGCGTGTCAGGATTATATAATTCACCCTCCAAGAGAATCCAAAAGGGAGATAAATTGTTTGGTTGGGAGAAATTAACCGTGGATTGATCCTATCTGTTTTAATTTAGCACAGGATGGCTGAGGCTCCTCCAAGGAGCAGATGGGCTATTGATCTGACAATAGGATCATCAGAGCATCAAAGCTGGGGGTTGGGGTGGGCTTTGGAGCACTTGGGGCTTTGCCAGGGTGGCCTTCTTGGAATGAAGGCTATCCCTTAATTGAGCAAGCAAGCGCCTTTGACAGCTAACAGGTCTTATGAGAGCGAGTGCTCTGGAGGTCTGGACCTGGTGTCAGCATGGAGTTGCCATGCAAACAGGCATGCCTTATGCTGGGTTTGCTGGCAGAGAAGGAGATTTGGCAGTGGAAGGGGGACACGCTGTGGGGGAGGGGATATGAGGGGCAGACACCATACTCCAGAAAGATGAAGATAGAAACAGAAGGGCAGCTGAAATTAGAATCAGCTGGCAGAATTGGAAGCCTGCGGGGTCTCCCCTTTTCGGCCCTCCTTTTCTTTTAGAGATGTTTGTGTGCCTCTTCCCCCAGTCTGTCTCGTTTCTGCCTTGTCTCTGGGTTCACTCCTCTCCTCCCTTGCAGCTGAAGTAATGCTGGGATTGGCCTGTAGACACTGGTTCAGAGGAGCCAGACCAGAGGTGTGTGCTGAAGCTGTGTCTCCCACTGGGTCTGGAGCCCCAGAATGAGCAGGTTCACACTATCTCCACTGCGCCGAAAGGTTGTTTATGGGTGACATTTCTCCTCCAGTCTGTGGACAGTGAGTAGCTTGCTGCTTCCAGAAGCTCTGAGATGGGTCAGGCAGAGTTCCTGGGATGCCAGAGAGACTGCTGTGTCAGGGTGCCCTGACCCATGAGCCAGCTGAAGACCCAGCCAAGGCCTGAGCACCAAAGGGCAGACGGAGACAGAAGGGCCCAGAGGAAGGGCAGAAAGGGACACTTGGAGTTGAGTTTTGTGACTTCCGTGTGCCTGATTGACAAGACCCTGGTTTCCCAGGCTCCAAGGCCCTCTTTCTGGGGGCTGGGGATGGTAGCAGGCCCTTAGAGCTATGGTTAGCTTAGGGTGGTGGTGGTGGGGGGGTCATTCAATGGATTTCTGGTTCCTGGGGAGAGAGTAATGACCTCACTGAGCTCATGGAAGTTGTAGTTGGTAAAGAAGAACAATAAAACAAGATTTTTTTAGATCCTAATATATAATATTGTTGATTATCATGTGAAGGTCAAAATTAATCTTTAAAATTAAGCAAAGGTCACTCACTCTGAGTACTTTATATTAATTTATTTAGGGTCAGTTGTGTTTTCTAAATTTGTCTTTTCTGATTTTTAATTCAATTTTATAGGCGAGAAAACAGATAAAAGACTAAGCCTACCTCCTCAGTTTGGATTTTGAACATAGCAGAGCCTGTTTTTGCTCCTTTTTTCTGTTCACTTAAAGGAAAATAGGATTCTTGATGCCTGAAATGATAATGATTTCTTTTTTCCATTGAAGAGAAATATGACTAGAGGAACAGCTAGGTTCTTGCCATGGTGGAAAAATAATAAAGTATATTAATAGCTGAACAAATGGATCTTGCTGGGAAATATTTTAGACTTTCAATGGTCTCATGGAGATGAAATATTCCTTGAACCCAAAATCTTTTCTTTCTTTTGGATTTTTTTTTTTAACAAAAAGAGTAACATGCCTTTCAATTAAAACTGCCAAATCATTTGAAGTGAAGCTGTTCAAACCCCAGTGTCACTGAAGCCCCAAATGCATGGGACACAAGCCCACATGTTGGTGTCCTTCAGTTCAGAACCCTGGACTGACCTCCCTTTTCAATGTTCTTGCACTAACTGAGGAACCTCCATCTGTGTCCAGAAAACAATTCTTATACAAATATGGTGAGTGAAAGAAAAAAGACAGACTTTGTGTTTCCTGTGTCTAATATGACTTAGTAGTGAAGGGGATTTCCTACCTGGCACTTCCAAGCTATTTAGTTGGAGGAAAAATGCAAATCAAGCCCATTAGCTGCCACAGGCCTTTGCCTAAGTTTCATGTGTGATAAAAATATATGGGGGTAGCTTGATGCAAGGGAAACAGATTTGGGACTCAACAAATTTGGTTTGAGTTTTGGCCCCCAAGTGACTAGCTGTGTGACTTTGAGCTGTCTGACCCCGGAAAGTGTATTAGTCAGGGGTCTCCAGAGGAACAGAACCAGTGAGATACAGATCCTATTAAGAGAAAGCTTACCACCTGCCATCTCGGAGCTGGAAAACTGGCTGTGTAATTCAGACGGCGTCTGAGGGTCTGAGAACCTAGGGGAGCTGATGGTGTAAGTCTCAGCATTAGGGCAGGAGAACACCAATGTCCTAGCACAAGTAGGCAGAAAAGGTAGAATATTTCCTTCCTCTGTTTTTTCGTTCTTGTGAGATCCTCAAAGTATTGAATGATGCACATCTCGAACAGGGAGGGCATTCTGTTTCACTCTGTCTGCTGACTGATTCAAATGCTGATCTGGAAACACCTTTGCAAACACACCCAGATATAGTGCTGAGCCAAATATCAGGGCACCCTGTGATGCAGTCAGGTTGATACATGACATGAAATGAACCATCCCAGACAGGTTGCCTGACCTTTCTTGTCTTCACTTTTTCCATCTTTAATGAGGAAAGTAATAGCCCTATCTCTTGTGATTGTTAAGAAGATTAATGAGTTCACATATTTAAAACATGTAACGGTGTCTAGCCCATAGTAAATATGATATGTGTTAGTTATTACTAACTCTGGATTTCAGTTTTGTGACTCATAAAATGAGGTTAACAATGATACCTTATATAGCTCAGTTGTTTAAATGTCATGAAATAATGCAGTATTTTATAATTAGTAATGTATTAAGCAAATGGAAACTATTTAGTCCATGTGATTTTTTAAGTTTGAACTTTCCCATTTAGACAGTTTGATTTTATTTTACTGGTTTAATCACTATTCAATTAATTAAAAGAAAAATAACCTCCAAATTGGCCTTGATCTATTTTAATGTTTATAACTGGTAGTTGGCATTAAGAAACTTCAGAAGGATTTTTATTAAACATGTTATGCAAAAATCAATACAATGCATTAAAAACTACGAAAATATAACAAATGAGCAAAAACAGCTCATTATTTCTTAGTAGACCTGAGGGTCTGGGAAACCCCTTCAGAACCCTGCAGAGAGACTTCAGGAATCGTGCAGCAGGATCTAATCTCATTCGATTGACTCACTGAGTATCTACCGAGTATCAGGCACTGCACTTGAAAAGGTGGACTTAGCATTTAAATTTATTTGCCCTCAAGGAAGTGGCCTAATTTTTTTTAATTCCAGAGCAGAAAGCTATTCCACTAAGAGAATGCACATGGAATCGTAACTTTTTAAAGTCAAAAGAGAACTTAAAGATAGACTCACCTAACCTTTCATGCAACTAAAAATTCTTTCCATGATATCATACGTTCGTACATCAGTTTATTTGCTCACTCATTCCACAACTCTTGAGTGCTTACTGCATGTCACCGATGCAGAAGAAAGGTTAATGGACCTTGGGTCATTGTGTTAGTCAAATGAGAGAGAGGGAGGGGGAGAGGGAGAGAGAGAGAATTCATTTTAAGCAATTGGCTCATGAGATTGTAAAGTCTGACAAGTCCAAAACTGGCAGAGTAGGTTTGGCAGGTTGGAGACCCAGGGAAGAGTTTACAGTTCATGTTCAAAAGCAGAATTCCTTCTTGATTGGGGAGGCCAGTCTTTTCTCTTCAGGCCTTCAACGGATTGGACAAAACCCATCCACATTTTGGAAGGTAATTTGCTTTATTCAAACTCTGCTGATTTAAATGTCATATTATCAACAACATTGCAGAAACATCTAGAATAATGTTTGACCATATATGGGTACTGTGGTCTAGCTAATTGGACACATAAAATTAGTCACGACAGACAGCGTTCTTGCCCCCGAAGGCCTCACAATACTGAGTGAGATACAGACTGAAGAAAATGTCCTGCTCTGTGTAATTATTGTTAGTGATAGAAGAAAATTTTAGGCACCACGGGGACACATGGGACAGGGCAGCTGATCTCACCTGAGGGGTTCAGGGGTGATGTCTCAGAAAGTGGACATGCACACTGGATCCTGAAAGTTGAGGTGCGCAAGGCTTGGCAAGATTGCGAAGAGCACAACATATGAGCAAACACAAGAGCTGGAAAGGAGAAACGAACACACACACACACACACACACACACACACACACACACAGAGGTCTCTGTAACCACAGTATGAAAGTTGAGGGTTGTCAAGGAAAGTCTGGCTATTGTGACACATTGTTATTTATTTGTATTAGTCACTGAAACTCTAGTAGCAACTGTATTGTCTCCCATTAAAGCTCAGGTCCTGTGTATCGAAATTGCTGAATCTGAAACATCTTTTCTCCCGTGCTTAAATTTCTACCACTAGAGATACCTTCCTTTTGCTGTAATTTTCTTCCAGTATGAATTCCATTTCGAAGAACATGACATCTTCTTAATGATGATGTGCCTGGCACTGTATGAACACTAAATCTAAATCTAATTCTCACAAACTCTACATATTAGATAACTTTATGTCCATATGCAAAGTGAGAAGACTGGGGGTTTCAGATGGGTTAATTACTTATCTATAGTTACCTAGGTATTAAGTGGAAAAGCCAGGATTTGAACCAAGGATTTTCTTGCTCTGTTTTAGCTACACCAGGAAGTCACAAGAGGAATGGCTGCTGGATTCAGGCAGTCAACTGAAAAGAGTGCAACAGGTGTGTGTAAATGTACTTATACCTGTGTGACAGGTGGGGACTGCAGTGAATTGTAGAGCTCATGAGTTAGCCAGAAGAGCAGGTGTTACTCAGCCCTGGCCAAATGTTCCCCTTGGGAAAAGCAGTCCCTGTGTTGCTAGATCTCCAGTTTTCAAGATAAACTGGAATTCTGTTATTTTTTCTTTTAAAATATCAATTCTCCTTATTTTTAAGTGCTGGCTCCAATACATAAAACACCACACAGGCCAAATAAAACACACCTAGTGGCTGGGTGGTTCTTATGAGTCACCAGTTTTTGACTTTTGATCTGTCCTATTATTCCTCCCAATATGTAAATATTTCTAACACATTAGCATTGTAGCACCTCAGAGTGCTTAAATGTGTAGCAATAATATTTGTGAAGCCAAATGTGGTCTCATATGACTTTCATCATAACCATGTGAGGCAGGCAGGGAAATGATCATTATACTCCTATTGTCCTTGAAGAAACTCAAGCTAAAGGGAGTTAGCAGGCTGCCCCAGGGCACGCATGATGGAAGAAAGACCCATATCCTCTAGTCTGATGCAGTCCCCATTATCCGATATAACTTTCTTCAACACTGTTCAATGGGTATTAGATTTCAGTTATGCAAGAAGAATAAATTCTAGAGATCTGCTGTGCAACACGGAGCCTGTAGTTAACAATACTGTATAGTGCACTTAAATTTTTTAAGTTGATAGATCTCATGTTAAGGCTCTTACCACAATACAAGTTTATTTTAAAGAATTAAACTAATCAGGTATCTAGAGCATAAGAGGAAAACATCAATAGCTTTTCACTGACTGATATTTGAGGAAATTAGAGAACTAGAAATGCAAAGGGAAATGGTCAAGAACCAGACCTAAGCTGGAGGTCAGGTCTTGGTTACTCTTCAATTCCCTGGAAAGGTGTGGGGTGTAGAACACCCAGACACCAGCCGTATCCTGTTCAAACAAGGAGGGTGGGACAATCTGCTCGCTGGGTTGTGGCCCTGGATGTGGGGGAGGGGTCCAAGAGGGAGCTATGCCGCTTGCTCGGCTCTCATCCGGCTTTTAGTCATGTGTAATAGAAGTTAAACTGTAATAGAAGTTAAAGCTGGCACTCTGTTCTGGACCTCTGATAACTCCCTGCTGGCCCCCAGGCTCCAGACGACCACCTGTTAACTAGTTGACTCTCTGTCTCGGACTCAGTTAATCTCTTACTATCTCTTTGTCCCAGCGCGGGACAATTTCCGCCCTCTGCTTCTGTGTCCTTGGCTCCCACTCTCCTGCTCCCTGCTTGTGCCACATGACCCCTCCTCTCCCCACTTTGTTACAGAGGTATTTAACCACCCACCTGAC
>PVKM010045809.1:0-11877 GCA_004027735.1 Carollia perspicillata
AAAAAAAAAAAAAAAAAGTTTGTAGCATTTTGAGTAAATAAGGTAAAATGTGTTTAAGGTCTTCTTTATTGGACAATGGCAGCTTATCTTTTCTAGAAGACAACCAACTGAGAAGTAAAACAGTAATAAGGAACAAATAAGTAAACCAAGAATAAAACGAAATTAAACACATCATAACATGTATCACCATGTGCCGTGAATCGGCAGCAGGAGAGGTGGCGTGATGAGAACACTAACCCAGAGGTCAGGAGCTTCTTATGAGACTGGGCTCTCCCACTGACGGTCTGGGTATAGGCCGCAACTCTTTTTAACTTTGTCTTTCTAAGGGAGTTTTGTCTAAGTGATCCCTAAGGTTTCCTGCAATTCTGCAATTCAGAATTCTGGAAGTTCACCCATTTGGAGTCAGTCTCATTCATTTTTCCTCAACTTAAAAAAAAAATAAACACATGGAAGGAGAATTAAAGTTCGAATCAAAAGAAAGAAATATATATTCTAGCTCTATGCCCTCAGGTATAGGGCCTTGGGCAAGTCATTATTTTATTTTAAGATTTTTATTTTTAGAGACCAGGGAAAGGCGGGAGGGAGAGAAACATCAGCCAGTTGCCTCTGTATACATGCCAGCCGGGCACCAAACCTGCAACCCAGGCATGTGCCCTGACGGGGAATGGAACTGGCGTCCTTTCAGTCGGCAGGCCGGTGTTCAATCCACTGAGCCACGGCAGCCAGGGCACCAGTCATTATTTTTGTATCTACTTTTTATTGTCATTATTATTATTACTCATTATTTCCTCAATATGTAATAACAGTTACAGTGTTACTAAAGAAATAAATACAATAAACAAATACATATAACTCTAAATGATAAAACACTATGCAAATATTGATCATTAATATTTACATGACACTGTAGACAGGGCTGATTTCTTTATAGCTAATAAGACGGTAGTATTCAATATATTGAAATTTTCAAGGAATAAGGCTAGGGTGTAATACTGTTCCTACAAAAAAAAAAGTCATTTGCACAGATCCACCAGCCAAAACTGAAGAACAGTCCTGTGTACAGCAATGCATCAAAAGATCATATACCACGATCAAGTGGGATTTATTCTGGGAATTCAAGGTTGGTACAACATTCACAAATCAATAAAAGTGATTTGCCACATAAAGAAAATGAAGGATAAAAACCACATGATCATATCAATAGATGTAGAAAAAGCAGTTGATAAAAATCCAGCAGCCATTTATGATAAAATCTCTCAGTAAAGTGGGAAGAGGAAACATACCTAAACATAATAAAGGCCATGTATGACAAACCCACTGCCAGCATCACACTCAACAGGCAAAAACTACAAGCATTTTCCTTAAGATGGGAAACAAGACAGGGATGTCCACTGTCACCTCTCTTATTCAACATGGTACTGAAAGGCCTAGGCACAGCAATCAGACAAGAAGAAATAGAAGGCATTCAAATTGGAAAGGAAGAAGTAAACTGTCATTATTTGCAGATGACATAATATTGTATATAGAAATCCCTAAAAATTCCACCAAGAAACTACCAGAACTGATAAACAAATTCAGCAAAGTAGCAGGATACAAAATTAATATCCAGAAAGCAGTTGTATTTTTAAATGCCAATAGCAAATTAACAAAAAGGTAAATTAAGAAAACAATCCCATTCACAATTGCTACAAAAAGAATAAACTACCTAGGAATAAAACTAACCAAGGACTTAAAAGATCTGTACATGGAAAATAAGACACTGAAGAAAGAAATTGAAGAAAATAAGAATAAGTGGAAGCACATACTGTGTTTGTGAATAGGAAGAATTAACATCATCAAAATGTCCATACCACCCAAAGAAATCTATAGATTCAATGCAATTACTATCAAAATTCTGAAGATATATTTAATAGAACTAGAACAAATATTTCAAAAAGTTATGTTGAATTAGATAAGGCCCCTCATAGCAACAGCATCCCTGAAAAAAAGGAACAAAGTTGGAGGAATCATTATACCTAATATTAAACTATACTATAAGGCTATAGTAATCAAAACAGTCTGGTACTGTTTTGGCATAAACACAGACACATAAAAACAGGCATAAAAACAGACACATAGATCAATGGAGCAGAATAGAGAGACCAGGAATAAACCCACACCTTTATAGTCAACTAATATTTGATAGAGGAAGCAAGCACATAAAATGGGTAAAGATAGTTTATTTAATAAGTAATGTTGGGAAAGTTGGACAGATATGTGCAGAAAAATGAAACTAGATCACCTTCCTATACTACACAGAAGAATAAATTCAAAATGGATTAAAGACTTACATGTAGACCCAGAACCATAACAATCCTAGAAGAAAACATAGGCAGCAAAATCTCGGACCTTGCTCATAGCAACTTATTATCAGATACATCTCCCCAGGCAAGGGAAACAAAAGAAAAAAATAAACAAATGGACTGCATCAAACTAAAAATTTTTGCACAGCAAAGGAAATCATCAACAAAATAAAAAGACAACCTAAAAAATGGGAGAATATATTCACTGACACATCTAATAAAAGGTTAATATCCAGAATTTATAAAGTACTTACAAAACTCAACACCAAAAAAATAAACAACTCAGTTAAAAAATGGGCAAAGGACCTGAACAGACATTTCTTCTCCAAAGAGAACATACAGATGCCCAATAGACATATTAAAAGATGCTCAATGTTACTAATTATCAGAAAAATGCAAATGAAAACCACAATGAGAAACCATCACACACCTGTCAGAATGGCTCTCATCAATAAATTAACAAACAAGTGCTGGTGAGGATGTGGAGAAAGGGGAGCCCCTTTTCACTGTTTGTGGAAATATAGACTGGTACAGCCACTGTGGAAAACTGTGTGGAAATACCTCAAAAGTTAAAAATGGGGCTGTCTTTTGACCCAGCAATTCCACTTCTGGAAATGTGTCCGAAGGAGCCCAAAACACTAATTTGAAAAAATGGAAGCACTCCTATGCTCATTGCAGCATTATTTACAATCGCCAAGATATAGAAGCAGCACAAGTGTCCGTCAGCAAATGAGTGGATAAAACAAGTATGGGACATTTAGACAACGGAATTACACTTGGCTATAAGGAAGAGGAAAATTTTACCCTTTGCGACATGTGGATGGACCTGAAGAACATTATACTAAGTGAAATAAGCCTGTCAGAGAAAGACAAATACCATATGATTTCACTCATATGTGGAATCTAATGAACGAACTGAACTAACAAGGAAAATGGGCACAGACTCATAGATGGAGAGCAGGCTGACAGCTGGTGTGTGTGTTGGGGGAGGTTAGTGGGTGGAGGGATTGAGCAAAAAGGAAAAAGGACTCATGGGCGTGGACTGCAGCATGGGCGTGGACTGCAGCATGGGCGTGGACTGCAGCATGGTCGTTGCTGGGGGAGGCAGACATTAGGGGACTAAATGGTAATGGAAAAAATACAATAAAGATTTAAAAGTTTTAATTATTCTATTTTTTAAAATATAAGATAATTTCCATAAAAGATATTGGAAAGATCACCAGCAGTATTCCTGCTGGTAATTAAAAACCTATTATTGCAGATTTTTAATTAAACGGGTAATGGAAGAGTGTTCTTATCAGTTCAGGATACTGTAAAAAGTAGCAAAGACTAGATAGCTTATAAAAACAGAAATGTATTTCTCACAGTCCCAGAGGCTAGAAATCTAAGATCGGGGTGCCAAGCATGCTTGGGTTCTGGTGAGGGCTGTCTTCCAGGCTACAGACTGCTGCCTTGTCAGGGTGGAAAAGAGTGAGCTCCCTCTCTCATCTCTCTGATAAAGGCACTGATCATATTCATGCAGGCGCTACCTCCCTAATCTAACCCCCTCTCCATGGCCCCACCTCCAAATACCATTACAATGGGGATTAATTTCACCATATGAATTTTGGGGTGGGGGGCATAAACATTTAGTCCATAACAAACAGTGTTATGCCAAAGTACAAGAGACAACCCAGGAAATTCAGACGTGCTAATGTTGTTTCATAAAGTCTACAGTGCAAGCCCTCTACTTCTATACCTTTATTTATCTAAGTTTGGGAGGGAAAGCGTCCCTTGGATGTTTATTTTCCACCTTCAGAACCTTTGGATTTTTTTTCGCCCAGTCTCCTACATGATTGCTGAATCCTTACTCTCTTGCTGATCAAGAGTTACCAAGAGATATTTACTCTGCGGGGGGAAATGAATTAAAAATTAGCCCTGTTTGCTGTCTTCACACAGAAGATTATGCAAATGTTCATCTGTTCCTTTGAAGCCTTGAACATGCTGTGGGAACAACAGCCTTTTTACCGAAACTTGTATTTCTACTAATGTTTAAAGTGAGTGTGCCCTTACCCACAGCTCAGAAGGAAGCCAGCCAGCAGTTTTTAATATCAGCATGGTCAGAAATGTGGCTCCCGAATGGTAAATCCAACGGCGAAAACATGCTTCTCCTGGGCCACTGCACGTGTCAGAATCATCCACTGAGCCTTTCTCCCCACTGAGCACTCAAGCGGGTGGATTGGGACGATCTCACGCAGGGAAAAGAACTTACCCACGCTCTCTCATGGTGCTCCTCCCCACTCCTTTCCAAAACTGAATAAAACGTGGACTAAATAAAATGTCCTGGAGTCAAATACTAATTTGATTGTTTAGTTAATGACTGAAGAGTCAGGAGTCCTCCCCGACCCCCTTCTTTCCAAGTTACTAGCTGAATCAAAATCTTCCCCTAAAAAAAGAGTACAATTTTCTGACTACCTACAGGGTTTGAATCAGCACTGAATGTTCTGGAAAAACCTGCCCTGTCTTAGCGTAGTCATCAGCTAAGAAATAAGGGCGATAGCTGAGGGTGAGGAAATGCTGAAAGGCTGTTCCTCCAGGAGAAAGAAGCCCAGCTCGGTGGATCTTGGCCTCCAGCAAAGGCCAACAATATAGAACTTGTGTGCCAGGAACTTCGCTTCTATTACAGCACTCCATCTTTACCACCACCTAAATAGGGGGTCACTTAAGCCATCCAGAGATCACTATAAGTCCCCAGTATAAGAGGCCCTAATGATAAGCAGTGAACAAAACAGACGGCCCATGTCCTCTGTACTTACAGTACAGCAAGGCCAACAAGGGAACAGCTGCAGGTACAAAGAGCTTAAAAGCAGTGTGGGTGTTAGATACGAGAAAGCACTCAGCTGAGCCCTGTACAATGAGGAGGAAGTACCTAGAGGGGGAAGATGTGGGGTGCAAAATGGTCGTTATCTTCCTTTGATAGATATTGTGAGTGGATTAATTGCTCTGCTGGTGACAGAAGAGACAGGATCCAGATCCAGACCTTCATCCTGCCCAGTCCAGGTACACGGAGATTCCCTCTGAGGACGTGGAGTGCCTGATTCGTCCTATGTAGTGGAAGAAGGCCACACTGCCTGGGGGAAGCTGTCCTCAGACGTTTCCATGTTGGGGGAGACGATGTTGGAGATGGTCATCAAGAGGACATGGTTATTGGTTGACCCACGAGGTGGACTTAGGCCACTGGAGTGTCCTCATGCCCTTCTCTGGCCATGGAATGTATGTTCGGGCCCCATTCCCACAGTGGGAGCCAACAAGGAGATGGCCTGGAGGGAGAGAGTGACGTGCCGCTCAGGCCAACTGGACTGAATATGTGACTGAACCCAGTCAAGGCCTCTATATAAACTTTGAAGATTCTGGTGGGTGGGTGGGGCCTACTCATTTTGTCTGCCTGAGACAAGCCCCCTATGTAAATTCCCTTCTTATTAAACTTGCCACCTACCGGTCTGTGCTGGCCTGCCTCTTTCTTTGTGTCTGTTTACTCTCTATATCTGGGCTCTATTTTGTGAACCAACCGAGAACAGAAGGAAGAGATTTAGTCAACTTCATTTTAGCACAGAAAGCAGACAACATCTATTTAATATGTTTTCTAGAAGTAGCTCTAAAAAGGAATCGTGTATTACTAGCTCCTAGCACTGCAGTAAGAACTTATGACACTGAAACTTTGAACTTCCGGCAGGGTGAAAAGATCTTTTTTTAAAAAAAATATTTTATTTATTTATTTTTTATAGAGAGGAGAAGGAAGGAGTAAGAGATGGAGAGAAACATCAATGTGTGGTCGCCCCTCACGTGTCCCCCCTGGGGACCTGGCCTGCAACCCAGGCATGTGCCCTGACTGGGAATCGAACCAGCGACCCTTTGCTTCACAGGCCCGTGCTCAATCCACTGAGCTACACCAGCCGGGGCTGAAAAGATCTTATAACCTCACCAACTCACTTCCAGAGCCTGTGTCTAAGGGACCTACACTTTCACCTGCCAGGCTCCTGGTCACACAGCAACACAAAGGCCTGCTGTCAGCACAAATGCTAAATAAGGCCTCGCCGGGCTCACGACTCAGGGACCAACTCACGATTCAAGGATCAGAGAACAATCATCCAGGAAGACAAAAATGCCCAGTCTCCCAGTTTTCTGGGAAGAGGTGGGCCTAACTTCAGCTATCACTTCACTCCAAGTGCCAAGACCTACCTCCAGTCAGAAACATGGGAGGAAATCAGCAAATTTATCTTGAAAGCATGAACGCAATGGGTTGTACCCACCTCACTATATAATGGTTTGAGCTTTTCTCCCCGTGTTCGCAATCTCTGTAGGGAGGGAATGGCTTGTGAGGTGAATCATGTTCTGCTTTAATGCTTATTCAATAACAAAGTGGTTTTCTTTCCCCTGTAACCTTCGTAGGAAGGTATTCTGGGTTGGAAGCACATTTGGCTTCCATTATATTTCCCCAACACTCCCCACCAACAGGAAGAGGTGAATTAAAGGATACATTTTACAACAGCTGTTTGGAGTCCACACAGAAAGACCCATTTCTCCAGGGCTGAGAGTGAAAGAGGGAATTGTGCTCATGTAAGCAAGTGGGAGGCAGGTTTCGGCAGCAGGGTTAGCCAAACTCTCAGAACACAGGGTCAAGAACAGCGTGAGTCCTCTGTCAATCTCCCTCAGTGACACCTTAGTAAAAATTAGGAAATTCTTTGAATCAGGATGATGAAAATTTCTTGATTGCATGGCCAGAGCAAGGGCAGAAGAAAGAAAATGAAGCCAGGCTCCCGAGTCTACCAAGAGGAATGGCAAGCAAAGCTTCAGAAATATTCCTCCCAGTGCTGCCATGTCTCATTCTCGTACTTTACGTTTTTTTCTCTTCTGTGCTACACAGTCTGTTTTTCTTTTCTTTTTTTAAAATATTTTATTTATTTATCTTTAGAGGGGAAGGGAAGGAGAGAGGGAGAGAAACATCAATGTATGGTTGCCTCTCGTGCGTCCCCTACCGGGTACTGGCCTGCAGCCCAGGCATGTGCCCTGACTGGGAATCGAACCTTGATCCCTTGGTTCGCAGGCCCGCACTCAATCCACTGAGCTACACCAGCCAGGGCCACACAGTTCTGTTTTTCAATGGGGTGGACCTGTGCACCTCTGCGGGGCCTGCAGAGGTGGTGGAGCAGAGGTGGTGGGGAGGCCCCCAAGCCATGGGGCAGCTTTAAAGAGAAAGAGAAGAAGGTTGAATGTCCAAGACCTCTGAAACAGGAGTGGAGAGCCAGGGAGATGGTGAAGGCCTTTGTGATCTGAGGCACTGGCCCTTTCATTGGGCTCTTGGGTCCACCTAGACGACCCCTCCAGTCTTCTCCCACCTTGTGGCTGAAATACCTGATTTTCTACCAGCAGGACTTTGTGGCTTTGGTTTATGATCTGATCCTTGCTCAGTTGATGAACACTATTTATTGAGCCCTTGCTGTGTGCCCGGAACCATACTGGGATCTGAGGAAGGACTCAGAGCAGACTCAGGACACTGAGGTTTGGAAGTAAAATATGTTCATATGCATTTTTTGTCCCACTTAGATTAAAATTCAAATCCCTGTCTGCCTCTCTTCCTCTCTCACTCACTCCTGTCTAACACACTCTTTCTATTCCTCAAACACTTCACATTCACTTCTGCCTCAGGGTCTTTCTGCAGGTACACTCCCTGCTTCTGAAACACTGGATCCTTGCATTCAGGCCTTTGCCAAATGTGCCCTCTTCAACAGGCCGCTCCTGGCCAGCCTGACTAAAGTAGCCACTTTGTCTCTCCCTGCCGCAACATCCTAAAGTCATTCTGTACATGGCTCTCATTCCTAGTTAAAATTTCTAACATACAATTTATTTTTTTACTAGTGTATTTTCCATCTCCTATACTGGAGGATAAGTTCCAAGGAGTCATGATCTGTCTCATTCTCTGCTGCTCCGGAGGGTGGAGGACAGCCCCCCGTTTCCGACACAGAACAGGTACTTGGTAGCTCTGTTTAATTGATTAATTAATTAATGGCAAGTGTCCAAAGGACCTGAGACTCTCTTTGAATTAAAGGAGAGTGAAGAAAATGCACAAAGGCACTGGTGTTCTTGAGCAATAAAAGCTTGGAAGAGAACGTTTTTATAATGTGAAAACTCTTCTGGCTTCCCCATCTCGCCCAGGGCTGCAAATGGCCCTGCTGAAAAGGAGCCCGCTAAGCGCAGGCCCGTCACACCCTGACATGCCCCTTCCCTCGTGGCTCTGTGCCCCATCCGTCACTCGTCATCTCTGCACTTGAGTCATCTTCTGCATGTCTGTGCCGCTCCAAGGACGGCATGTGGGTCTGAGTTTGCGCCTTACCTTTCCCTCTCCCACCAGTGCCCACCCCACAGCCTGGGCAGTGGCTGGGGTCATGAATGTGCACTGAATGAAGTGCCATAGGATGCACCCTAAGAGCCTACCCTTGCAAAGTAAATCCTTACAAAAATCAAAATAAATACATATTAATAGAATCTTGTCTTCTTTATCTTTCTCATAAAAGTATAAGGGGGGGAAACTGATGTCATTCTATTTAATTGAAGCCACAGTCAGGAGGATTCTGGTTAATTGAGGCTTTGTAGTAGGTGCACTTCAGGCAAACACCCCGACACACAGGCCTCTTCCATCGCTGCTCAGGCTTCAGGAACCTGTGCTGGGTTTGAGAGCCAGGGGAGGCCTGCTCCGGTGAATTCTTTCAAATTCCATTAGTAACTCACTGGGACTCTATTCCCTCATAAAAATACATGGTGCTGTATGTTTACCTCAGGGTCTTTCTATAGGTACACTCCCTATGTACCTATGTTCTTTTGCATATTTTGTTGTGTAAAAAAGAACAAAAAATATGTTCTTTTACATATTTTGCAAAAGAATAAAAATGTTCTTTTGCATTTTTACTAAATGCAGAACACCAGTGCCTTTTGCATTTCCTTCACTCTCCTTTATAAAAATGCACCACTGTGTATTTTCATACCTTTCACAGTTCATAAAGCTCTTTGATGCTATGGTCTCATCTCTATCATAGGCTCTTTGCTCCTCAGGTATGGGTGGCTCCATTTGGAGCCCAGATTCCAGAGGGTAAGCAGGGCTGCAGAGCACCTTCCAGAAGGAGCGTAAGGAGTCTGGGGAGCGAATACATCCTAGCACAGCTTCTCATGAAATACCCAGAGGAATGCACCTGTGTCACCAAACACCAGCAAACTTGAGAGCAGGTGCTATGCACTGCAGTAGCATTATTAATAATGGCTAAAGCGGGGGTGGTCAAACTCATTTTCACTGGGGATCATATCAGCCTTGCAGTTGCCTTCAAAGGGCTGAATGTAATTTCAAGACTGTGTAAATGTAACGACTCCTTAACAGTTAAGCAAGAGTTTGGCGCTGCCACCAGGTAGAAACAAGGTAGAGGGCCGGATTCGGCCCACAGGCCTTGGGTTTGCCATCTGTGGGCTAATGTTTACCCAGAACTCACTAGGTACTGTGCCCTAAGGCAAAAAAAGCCACAAATATATTTGATATACTTGTTGAAGAGAGGAGTGTTGAAGAATAAAATGTTTTTCAAACAATATCTTTAGACCAAAGCCCAGAGAAAGTAAAAACAAACAGACAAAAAGGCATGCCTCGGCTCAGTGATAGGTGACCACAGTGGGCGGGCCCTCTTGGCCTCCCTCTCTCCTCCCCTCACTTGTCACTCCTGCAGCATGGAGACAACATGGGCACGTGTGCGGCTACACAGAGCGCAACTCTAAAGAGGGTGTTGAGAAGCCCTGCGTGGGAAAAGCCCCCAGGGAGACAGGGGTAGAGCGAGTGAGGGGAGGGGAGGAGGGTGGCAGGGGAACCCTTTCCCTGTGTGGCACTGGCTCCTCGGACAGTGATGGCTTCACCTGATCTCTTTCCTAGTGTCATCAGAAGCCTCTTCCCCTCCTCTGAGAATCCCTGTGACTCTGCAGGACGTCCTCACTGCAGACACAAAGCTCCGTGTCTTCACCCAGCACCCTTTCCAATCAAGACACCTGCTGCTGGGAGAGGCAACTGTCCTGGACACCTTTTCCACAGCTCTCCACTAAATCTCACTGTGGAATCAGACAGGGAGTCATACTTCTGCCGGCTGCCCATCCCGCAGCATTCAGAGGTCCTTGCGAGATGCATCCCTGCCACTCTGAGCTCCCCCTGCAGCCTTCAGGGAACCTTGAGAAGTCTGACCTCCCTGCGGTGTTTCTCTCCCTCCTGCTGGGCCCTGACAGACACTGACTGAGCAGAGACATGGACGGCTTGGGGAATCTGCCTTGGCCTGACCTCCCAAGAGTGTCTGGCAAAAGCTCAGGAGCTTGTCATCTATCACGTTCGCTTTCATACTCCAAACAGCCTCCCTGGATGTTTCCCCATCCCGTTGGTGCTAATACAGCCCTTACTTACTCAGGGCCCTTCCAGTTTCTGCCCTCCCCCCAACACAATTCCTAAGAATAAAACCAGCAATGGAAATGAATAAATAAAGCCAAGCTTTGCATTTGAACACCATATTATCATTAAAAAGCACCTTGGATTTGGAGTTGGGCATAGGTAAAAATACAATCTCTGCCTTTCTTTTTAGCTATAAAACTGGGTGAGCCATTCCTGGGACCTCGTAGAACTGTGATTGCCAGTGAGCTGGACTGTGACGTGTTCGGTGCAGCAGCTGGCACACAGTGAGTGCTCCACGGGCACCAGTAACTCATACCCTGACATGGACATAAATACAGACATAAATAGATGAATGAATAATGGACAGCAGAGCCAGCACTTAGGGTTGCGCTTCATGTTCTTTCCTTCTCTGTGATGATAATAATTATTACAAACATTTATACTTCACCAATTTGGAAGCTCATATGAGCTCCAGGCATCTGCTTTTACCCCCTATTCCAGAGGGCTGTGGAGGTGAGTGACTGAGTAATAGCGTGGATAGTGGAGCCTGAGAGTGTCACTCAGGAGCTATGTTACCCTGTACAAGCCACTTAACCTTGCCGTGCCTCCATTTCCCCATCTATAAAAGCGGTAATAATAACAGCTCCCGACACCTGGGGACTATGGGGAAGGTAAATGAGATAATGCAGAAGAAAGCTCAAGCACTTCCTGCCGCAGGGCTAGGTGCTCCCTAAATCTGTTGGTGACAGAAAAATTTACTGTGGCTGCCACTGTTACCATGATCGGCTCCAAAAGGACAGATTTCTTTGCCTCACTTCAGGATTGCCTTCCATGGATGCCCCTCTTACCCACCTCATACCTGAACTGGACCCATTTTAATGGCAAACGTCCCATCAACCCTCAGGGGTCACTCTGCCCTTTTGGGCAGCACATAAGAACTGCAAGATAACCCCGAGGCACCACTCCTGGGGAGTCCGTTCACGTGCACCCCTTCAGTCCTCCTCCTCCTCCCACCACAGCCTGGGCCACTAAAGTCCAGGATGCCTTGAAGTTGAGGGAGGCAAGCTCCGAGACCACCATCTCCAGCCCCTC
>PVKM010045810.1:0-11872 GCA_004027735.1 Carollia perspicillata
TGATTTGGATGTTGGAATGTTTAAAGTTTTCCTGGAGGTTCCCGAGTCTCTCATTTTTTTGAATTCATGTTTCTTCATTCTGGTCTGGTTTAATGTTTATTTCTTCCTTCTGCTCCAAACCGTTGATTTGATTCCTGGTTTCCTTCCCATCACTGTTGGTTCCCTGTACATTTTCCTTTATTTCACTTTTCATAGCCTTCACTTTTTCCTCTATTTTGCGACCATACTCAACCATTTCTGTGAGCATTTTGATTAACAGTGTTTTGAACTCTGCATCTGTTAGGTTGGCTATCTCTTCATTGCTTAGTTGTATTTTTTCTGGAGTTTTGATCTGTTCTTTCATTTGGGCCATTTTTTTGGTCTCAGTGCACCTGTTACATAGTAAGGTGTAGAGCCTTTGGTATTCATCAGGGCTGGGCAACCCATGTCACTGCATTGTGGCACTGTATGTGAGGGAGGGGTCTGATAGGGAACAGTGCCACTTGCTCTGCTCTCAGTTGGCTTTCAGCCACTTCCCCTGCTACCCACAAGCAAATTAGGTTCTTTTGGTTCTGATTACTGGATGCATGGGTTTGTGTACATTTTAGGACTCTGGGTCTCTCCAAGGAGCTCTCTTGTGAGGCTGGGAGTTTCTCCTGCTGCCTTAACCCCAACGGGTTTTTTCAGTCAGAGATTTTGAGGTTTTATTTCCCTAAACTGGAATCATGGGTTGTATGGTCTGTCTCACTCCCCAGTTTTTCCTCCCAGTTTATCCACACACAAATGTGGGACCACCCAGTCTTCCAGCCACCACCCCGCCAGGTCTGCCAGCCACTGCCTTGTTGTGAGTCCTCTCCACCCAGCTGCCTGCCTCCACCCCTCCTACTGGTCTGGATGAATGTTTCTTCTTTAACTCCTTGGTTTTCAGATTTCCATACAGTTTAATTTTCTGACAGTTCTGGTTGTCTTTCCTTTTAAAATTTGTTATCGTTCTTCTTTTGGTTGTGCGAGGAGGTAAAGCGTATCTACGTATGCCTTCATCTTAGCCAGAAGTCCCATAGTCCTGTTTTCTTTGGGGAATTAGGCATATTTTTAGATTATATCATCTAGTTTTAACTAAATTAACAACTCACTAGTGGAGCAGTAGCTCTAAAAGATTTCTGAAAATAACTATGGATTGATGATAATATTTATGATGCCAAATATTTTTTTAAAAAACAGCAAACGATATTTCTCCTACTCCTCAAAGGAGCTCATTTTCAGCCACACTAAAAGATAAAATCAGTGGTGACCCATTCAGTTCTGCCAAGATGTAGGCCATAAATACAAAAATAAAAATATTCAATAAGACTATCTGCAGTACAGATATACATTGTTTTATAAACAATGAACCTACCACAAAGTGTATGGCATACTTCTCAATATTATGAAATGATAGTATGCCAGTTTAATTTGCAAGGCATTTATAAACCAACTGTCTAGACATCCTTATAAATCACTACAATTTGAGGACTAAAGGTTTAGTGGGCCATTTAATAAATATTAAATTTTATTTTAAAAAATATTTCATCTCACTGTTTTTTATTTGTATACTACATAAGCTTATAATGTGCAGACTATACTAGTACAGGTTGATGTGCCCATAGTTTATAATTTTAAAATCACACCCATGTGGGAATGTGCTCCGTAGCTCGCACTCATGGGATCTGTGATCAAGACAGTGTGGAGGGCGCGGCTCCCGCAGATCCCCAGCAGCCTTCCCGGGGCGCCGCTTCCCCTGCGTTTCAGTCAGGACAGTCTCTGAGCCTCACTGGCCACAGGCACAGGGAATTAACTTGAATGGCTCGGGAACACAAAAGAAAAGCAAACAATAGGGCTAAATCAGTCTGTTTTAACACTTGTAACTTAAGTAATGATGCAAGGATTGTCATCGACGTTGAATTATGTCTACAACAAAATTTTTAAATTCTCTAGAGGTAAAATTTGAAAGATATCTAAAACACTTCATAATAGATTAATTTTATTTTTAACTAATTTTATTGTGGTTATAAAAATGTTAATCTTTGATTTCGTTTACATTTCTAATGGGCATGGATTTGCCCAGTGGCTAGGTAAGTGTTCATACCACCAGCATACTAAGAACGTGGGAAGAGTGCGAGTGTGTGGGGGGGTGGGGAGAGGAGAATATGGAGATCTAAAGCATGAAACCCATTAGGATTACATATCACTCCACATAATTTTTAAAGAAATCACCCACTGGAAAGTAATGGGGCTTTCCATGATGCTTACTGAGCTTCTAAAATACAGTACCTGCTGGCAAGAAAAAATGTCCCTAGATCTAATGATGAACAAAATCATAATGATGCTTCACATTCATCAGCCCTTGGCAATTCTTTCAAGCACGTAGTGAATTCCCCCGTTGTATTATCATGGCAATGGCCAGAGTCCTGTGACCGTGGGCAGAGCAGGCACTCATCCCGGCCGCTTCACGGCTGAGGCATCTGAAGCACAAAGAGGGTAAGTGGCTCGCTGCACAAGTTCGCTCTTTGTCCCGGACACCTGAAAAAAGTATCTAGCATACAATAGTTGTTAAATTAATGCCTGATGCGTGGCTATAGGGTGCTGTTACATAAAGATAAAACCATATTTTATTTTTCAAAAAGAATTGACATTACCTTTAAAAGTTAAAAAAAAAAGTAGAGGAAACAGATAGACATTTGGCAGTCATTGGTGCTAAGTTAATCTATAAGGTCATCATTATTAAAATGGTGTTTTTAAAAATGTAATGAATAGTTACTGTGTACCAAGCACTCTTCTAAGTGTTTATATTTATTAACTCATTTACTTCTGTGAACTTCTGAGATAGATGTTATCATTGTCACCAACTTTAAAAAGAAGGAAACTGAGGCACAGGAAATTTAGATAACTCGCCTGAGGACAGGGCAACACTTGGAGTCCCTCCTTGGCTGCCTGGTTTCAGAGCAGAAGCTGGCGCTCCCTGGTGCCGACTGTTTCCCCGGGCGGATTGGGTAGCTCTGGAGGAAGATAAAGGCCTATTCCAGCCTCTTAAGGAGGATTTTAATTATGGTTTGGAGTGAGGGTGGTAACAGTCACATAGTGAATTATATAGTTGGTCCAGCATTGAATCACTTTAGCAGCTTTTCTTTTAGACATTTAAGATAGCGTGGCCATGCAGTTCTATTTCAAAATCCTTTTCTTTTAAATTAGAGTCTTGTAGAACAGATACATTTAAAAGTAAATTTAACATCCTAGGTAATATTTGTTTGATTCAGAGTGATTTCCCAAAGTCACAAGAGGAAGCGTTGCTATATTGTCAATGTTTTAGTATCCCTATGTAAACATGGAGAAGACTGGAGGGAGGGAGGGAGGAGAAAATGACTTGGAAATCACGGGGGGTGTTCGTGATTCTGAGAGAGTTTCTCATGTACATTTATAAGGAAAATAATACACTTCTTTACCAATTAATGTACATTAAATCATTATTAGTAGAAAATTTTAATATTTTATTGAATGATATTTGAATTTTTTATTTGAATACTTGGTCACTTAGTATTAGAGTTATGAGTAAAGTGGGAAAAATCTTTGATTTCTGAGAGCTGAATGTGTAAGAATGTGTAGTGTGTCTTTAAACTTGCAGAATCTTGTGCAAAACTTATTTGTGGCTCCTAATTTTTCTTTCTCACATTGTCTGTATTTTTATAAACCATTTCAAGTCCTTTATGTGTTGAGAGTAACAAAGAAACACCTAAAAGTCTAATAACTTTTTTAAATGTAAAACACAGTTTAAAAAAAAAGAAGAAGAAAACTCAGAAACAAAATGTGGGAGTAGTTTGTGTGGGTTCTGTTAAAAAGAAAGCTCTGTGAGCTGAATCTGTATCTCTAACTTCAGTTTAGAACACTCACAGTCAGTCGCAGTTGAGGGGGGAAATCTGAACTCAACGCAGTGGGGGCAGTGAGTGCCCTGTCCTACTACAGACACATGCTTCCACCACCACACAGCCATGCACAGACTTTCTAACATGTGAAAACTTTTGAGGACAGGTTATTAAACCCTACAATTGAAAATAATGTGAGATATATCAAAGTTGATTCCAGAAAAAAATAAGAACTATACAAAGAAGTTTCCCTGTTGTGAGTTGTCTGTGACGTGGAAGAAGCAAACGGTCAACAGTGAACAGAAAGGAAGAAGCGCCGAGACTCACTGAAGGTCACGGGCTCTGTGTAAACACTCCTTCTCCCCAGTGAGAGTCCAGCGGGAAACTCTTCAAAGCCACGTGCAACTCCTTCTCACTTTTATTTATAAAAAGATCTCTAACAATCTTTGTCACATGTGCATTCATAGCCTTTTTCTACTATGTGAATAATACCTTGTGAATTATTATTAAAGTTACTATCAATTGTATTTTTTATTTCAAGTCAGTGACATTGCAAGTTGTTTAACATTTAACAAAGATCTGGTCATTACATTTTTTTAATTATAAATTAGCTAAAAGACAAGTGTCCAAAAAATCTTCTAATCCAAAAACTTCCCATTTATTCATTTTTCCAGTAAAGACAACATATAATACTTTTTTCTCTCAAACCTTCTAAAATTCTCTGGGTGCAGTGAACAGGAAAGCCTACACTGCTGGTAAGTTTGTTCCATTATTTGTGAGATTGTACCCCAAATAATGAAACCCGTACTTTCCTTCGGCTTCAGAAATAGGCATGTGAACATCACAATATTATCTGTTAATGAGACCTTTCAGATAATAGAATCCAGATGTTAGTTTCCTGGAATGGGAGGTCTTTTAAAAATACTTTTTGTTGAAAACGCCCAGCCCTAAAACGCTGTGGCAACATAGACTCCCTTCACCAAAACACGGTGGAGGGCTGATGTTTCCCCTGCGTGTCTGCGAAGAGGAAAAACAGGGGCCTGGTGGACTAAGGCTGTGGAAAGGACAGGAACGAAGAGGGGAGCTGAGGAAGCGGAGAGGGACCCTGAAACCCGTGGTTGCACTGAAGAGGCCTCCTCAGCAGATGGTCTGAACTACACAAATTTCAATTCCCTTTGAATCTTGAGATTTATGGCTCTGTTGGAAGAATTTGACTTTCCACACCACCAATGGATAAATTGATAAATAGCTTGATTTTCCCCGAAATTACAACATTCTCATTTTGTCAACTCTTCTAAGTTCTCCTGAGGCTACATGAAGAAAAAGAATGCATAGAGACCATTTTTGCCATTTTCAGCTGTCAGCAATCCTAAAAGACCACCAGAATAACCTGTGGACCAAATAAAGCTAAGTTTAGTGGGTTTATTGTAGAGCGAACAACAAACAGAGTTTTATTACTGTCTCAAAATGGGTAATTCGGGGATGATATTTATAGGGTTTTAGGGCCTGAAGTGGATTGTGTTGAGGCAGGCCACATGAGGCAGGGAATTGGTTAGGACTGGTCAGAGTTTAAGGATATTACAGTTTTGAACTGATGGGCCCAGTGAAGAAAGGGTCTTAAAGTAAGCTTTGATGAGCAAGCTATTTTAGTTGGTTAAAAGTCTTATCTTTTAGAAGAAAGCATGTATGTAAGTTATTTTTTGCTCATTCTCAACATTGTTATGTAGAGGGACAAAAAAAGTATGAATGGTCTCCGATGTTTGTCACACAGGAACAGCAGTGACATCAGCATCACAGCTGAATGAGACATCCCTTGCCCATGCCGCCTCTCAACAACAACGATGTGACATCCATCGTGGACAAAAGTGCCTTTGTGGAAGCTGTGGGATCTAGTACCATTCACCAAGGGACCCAAGAGGAGTCTCATCCACCTGTGCATCAGGAAATAGGCGCACAGACCCTGGTCCCTGATGTGGACCTTGTAGTGGCCCATGAGCAGGCACCAGCACTTCTTGGCCACAGTCTGGGAACCCTGGAGAACACTGTCATAGATAAGCACCTACGGACAAGGAAGCCTTTGTGGAAGTCCACAAAGGTTTCCGGTGGAAGAGTCCCAGCACACCCCTGGAGCAAAACTATATATTTGAGTGTAGATGTATTAAAAAGGGTAACAGGAGCAGTTTGACCGCACTCTTCCCCCGAGGCGGCACAGCATAGGGACAAGAGAGACTACCTTGGCCCGCGATTTCTCGTGTGGGGGAAAGTAAGACCTTGTGAGTGGAGACCTGGCTCCCCGATGGGGTGGTTGCTACTAAAGAGGTTCATTTTTCTCTTGCCCCATCTGGAGCACTGAATGGTGAGCTGAATGACTTCATTGGGGAGGAAGGGGAGGCTGGGAGAGTGGCAGACAGGACTCCCAGGGGGCACTAAATAGATGCAGATTCTGCAGTGTCATGAACTCCATCAAGCAGCTTACCCATGAGCTTTTGAGGAAACCTCACCCACAGATCCCCTCACCTGGCCCATGAGGACCCCTAGAGCTCCATAAGCCTCACCCCCAAACTTTCGCACCCTATGGCCAGCAACCTGTGCATGCTCCCAACAGTAATAGCAAATGTGGGCTTTGGCAGATGGCTAGTGAGCACACAAATAAAGCCTGTGCCAGCCCAAATTTGTGGCCCAGGGAGAGACCACAAACTTAAGACTTAGTACCACCTTTGGGAAAACAAAAGGGAGGCTATCAGAACCCATCCTGATGTGTTGCAGGGTAACGGAAGGCATTAAAGCTTAAGAATTTTGCCACAAGAAGGAGCAAGAAGCGTGGGACAGGTATATCCATATTGAAGAAAATGCAGAAATCCTTAACAGGGCTGACAGAAGGTATTTCTCTCCCAAAGGAGGTGAGTGAAGAAGTGACTTCTACTTCAAATGCAAAGGCAGCAACACAAAACTTCAAAGCACATGAAAAGCCAAGGAAACATGACACAGCCGTTAGATCACAGTAACTGTTTCGTAACCAATCCCGAGGACACAGAGATCTCGATTTATCTGATAAAGAATTCAAAATAGCTGTTTTAAAGAAACTCAGTGAGCTATAAGAAAACACAGAAAATTTAATAAAATCAGGAAAACAATATTTGAACAAAATAAGTTAGCACACCCTGACTGGTGTGGCTCGGTGGGCTGGCCATTGTCCCACAAACCAAAAGATGGTTGCCAGTTTGGTTTGGGCACATGTCAGGGCACATGCCTGGGTTGTGGGCCAGGTCCCCAGTGGGGGCATACGAGAGGCAACTGATCGATGCTCCCCACTGATGTTTCTTTCCTACACTCTCTCCTTGCTCCTCCCACCTCTCAAAAATAAATTAAAAAAAAATAAGTTTAACAAAGAGAAATCATGCAAAATGAACCCAACATCAATTCTGGAGCTGAAGAATATAATGAATGAACGAAAAGTGCAGCAGAGAGCATCAGCATCAGAATGGATCGAGCAAAGAAAGAGTCTGTGGATTACAAAGCATGAGTTTTACAATTATCCAGTCAGAGGAGAACACTGCAAAAATAATGAAAAAGAGTGAAGAAACTCACTTAATGTATTGGATAGGATCAAAAGAAACGATCTGAAAATTACTGGACTTCCAGAAGGAGTTGGAAACAGAATGCTTAATTAAACAAACAAAGGACGAGCAGTTCCCAAATCTGGGGAGAGATTTGGATATCCAAGTACGTGAAGCTCACATAGCCAAACAAACACAACTTAAAGGAATTTTCTTTGAGACACATCATAATAAAACTGTCAAAAATAAAAAACAGGTCATTTAAAGGGAGCAAGAAAAAAGCAATCTGTGACTTACCAGGGAACGTCCAGAGGGCAATTAGCAGATTTCTCAGCAGAAACCTTTACAGACCTGGAGAGAGCGTGGCGATGCAAAGTGCTGACAGGAAGAAAATGCCAATCAACAACACTCACCCCACAAAGCTCTCCTTCAGCCAGGGAGGGATAAGGCCCTTTCCAGGCAACTGCTGAGGGAGTGTGTCATCGCTAGTCCTGCCTTACGAGAAATGCTGAAAGGGCTCCTCAAACTGAAATGAAGGACTGCTAATTACTAACATGAAACATTTCAGAGTATACATCATACTGGTTGTATATTGTATTGGATACTGCATTTTACTGGCATAAAAATGGCCACACAGACCAATAGAAAAGAATTGAGAACCCCAGAATTAAACCCTCACATATATGGTTAACTAATTTGAGAAGGGAGCCAGGAAAAAAACCAATGAGGAGAGGAGAGTCTTTTTAGTAAATGATGTTAAAAAAAAGTAGATAATCACATGAAGAAGAATGAAATTTGGCTTCTATCTTACATCACTCATAGAAATTAACTCCAAATGGATGAAAGACTTAAAACATAGTTCGTGAAAAAGGAAAACTCCTAGAAGGAAACATAGGGGAAAGCTCCTTGATGTTGGTCTTGATAACAATTTTTTGGTTATGACACTAAAGCCACAAAATGAAAAGGCAACCTACAGAATGGGAGAAAATATTTGCAAATTATATATCTGATCAAGGGTTGTATCAAAAATATAAAAGGAACTCATGCAATTTAATAGCAAAAAAATCTCAATTAAAAAGTCGGCAGAGGAACTGACTAGGCAACATACAAATGGTCAACATCCAAGGGAGACATGCAGGTGCTAACAGGTACGTGGAAAGGTGCTCAGCATCACTAATCACCAGCGAAATGCAAATCAAAACCACAGTGAGGTACCACTTGACACCTGTCAGAATGGCCGTTATCAAAAGACAAAGAGTAACAGTGTCTGCAAGGATGTGGAGAAAAAGGAACCCTTGTGCACTGTTGGTGGGAGTGTAAACTGGTGCATCCACTGTGGAAAACAGGATGGAGGTTCCTCAAAGAATTAAAAATAGAGCTACCATATGACCCAGAAAACTCATCTGTGGGTATATATCCAAAAGAAATGAGAACAGAATATTGAAGAAATATCCACGTGTTCAATGCAGCCTTATCCATAATAGCCAAGAGAGGGGATCACCCTAATTATTGCTCAGCAGGTGAATGGATAAAGAAGATGGTTTATATAGATGATAGAATATTATTCAACCTCAAGAAAAAGGAAAGCTTATCATTTGTGACAACATGGATGGAACTTGAGGGCATTTTACTAAGTGAAATAAGAGAGAGACAAATACTCTATGATATCACTTACATGTGGAATCTAAAAAAGCTGAACTCACAGAGACAGGGAGAGGCGCGGCGGTTGCCTGGAACGAGGCATAGGGGAAATGGTGAGATGTTGGTGAAAGGTACCAACTTCCAGGTAGAAGATGGATATTTGGGGGGATCCATTGTACAGTGTGGTGATTATAGTTAACATGCTGTATTTTGTACTTAAAAGTTACTAAGAGAGGAAATCCTAAATGTTCTTGCCATGAAAAAAAAAAGAATGGTAATTATGTGAGGTTATAAAGGTATCAAATCAACACAGTTGTACACTTAATGCTATATGTCAATTACATCTCAGTGAAGCTAGAAAACAAAGAAGGAAATGGACAGGAAACTATGTATAGTGGGTTCTCTGACTGTCTAGATTTGCTTCTAGAATAAAGGACTTACTTTTCAGCTACGGGGGGAATAATAATGGCAAAAACCTCTCAGTTGCCAACACCTTACGAGGATTGCCTCAGGTGATCACAGTGACCTCATTCAAGGTCATGTCCTATGGCAGATTATATTTTTTCAAAAACAGCCACAGCAAATGTCATCCTCCTGGCATGCTGTTGTTACAGTGTGACCCTGCGTCTCTGCTTGAATTTGAGCTTATGTCTGTATCTTCCTCAGCCCCGTATGTGTGACTTTTGAGGCTTCTGCTGTACAGCTTCTGTTTTTGCTCTTGGAATGCTCTTAGAACTAACTGCCATGTGAGGAGGAAACTCAGACCACATGGAGGAGCCGTGCTCCAGGTAGCAGCCACAGCTGAGACTCAGTCGCAGTTGCCATCAGCCACCCAACGAGAGGGAGAAAGCCTCTGAGATGTCACTAGTCTTAGCCATCATCTCACCACAACTGCATGAGAGACCCCAACTAAGAACCACCTGGCAGAGCCCATTCAACACCCAGAACTATAGCGATAATAATAATCAGTCATGGCTGTCATTTTATGCCACGAAGTTTGGGGTTAATTTTGTAGCAGTTGATGAGTGTGTCAAGCCCCCTTCCCAGGGCAGCCCATGTCCAGTGACTGATGTGGTATGTAAAAGTCCCCAGGGTTGGGGCCTCCTCACCCCAATGCAGAGCAATCCTGAAGGGCGATGCCAGCTTCGGAACTCCCTATAGGTCAGCCTAGACTTTCACGGGGACCATTATCATGGTTCCGGTTCTCCCTCTGCCCAATTTTCCCTCCCTCCCTTGCATACCACAGGTGTTGATCCCAAGCACTCCCTCTTAAACCTGCTGCACACATCCCTCCGTTTTTAGTCTGCTTCCCAGAAAACCCGTCCTGGGCGAGTGTGTTCGTTCCCAGTATTATCTAACACAGGGACACACAGCGTTGGTTTTAGCTCTCACCATCACAGAGAAAATAATCCATTGATTGCTCACTACTTTTCTTCTAAATCTTCAATAGTTCATGAAATGGAAGTAGTGGGGGAAATGAATGGAAGTTACATTTTTTTAATTCAACATCGTATTATGGATCCCATTTGTTACCATGAAATGAAGCTACCTGCCCCCAGAGTTTGGCAGTGTTGTCCAGATGGCTTCCGCATCTTCTAGAGTTCATTCTTTCAAAGAACAGACTTTTCACCTGACCTAACAGCAGCAGTGGCTATGTACTGAATTAGACTAACAATGATATCCAGGAGTCATTTTAGTGTTTAGAAGACATTTAAAACTCAAAATCTTGGTTAGAAACACTCGCTGTGGTTCTAAACAAATACACTGTGACTACGCAGTTCTTATTTCTCCACCCCATGGGTTCAGGCAGATACAAAGAAGGCTAGCAAAACAAAGGACCTACACAATGCATAGTTTCTAAGTAGGAGGGAGGAGAATGTGAAAATAATTCATTGACCTGTGTACAGGGAGGCCCACAGCCTATGGCTGGCAGATTTTGCATTACCCAGTGTGGCCTTTATAAGAATTGTGCAGCATATAAATGCTTCCTGGTATGTGATGGCCTTGAAAATATGCTTTTAAGGGGAAAAGGTGTACATGTGGGGAAATCTCTCTCATGCAAGAGATTGGGCTGTCTGTCAGCAGTCTCTCCTTTGCACCCGTTCACTCCCATATGTCTCTACGGGGGCCCTGCCCGGGCTTTCCCTCCTGCCCCAATGCTCATTCTGAATCCTAAACATGCTGCCTGCTGTGGTTATTATTGTCCAGAGACTCCAAATCTTGCTGGGTGTCTGATTCTGCCCCACTACCTTTACCTGAAATATGCCTTCATTACCTGGTCCCAGACTCCAGGCTGTTCTTATATGTCATTTAACAAACATTTAAAAAAATCCACTATGTGCTGAATAAAGTACTATGGGCTAAGGATATGACTATAATCCCCACCTTCAGGAAACTTTATGTCTATTGGACAACCTTGCCCACAAGCTTGTCAGCTCTACCTAAGATACAGCCTCTCTCTGATTTTCCTCCCAAGCTTGCCTGAACAATTTCCATTCTTCCCCCTCCTCACAGTCTAACAGTGGCAGCTCAGAGGCCTTTAAGAAAAATGACACCGGTAAAGGGCAAACGCACACTTCCTTTGTCTAGACACAGATGGAATCTAGTGAGAAATGGGTGTAATTTTTTGCTTACTCTGGAGGCAATCAGAGCAACAGTGGAAACATAAATGAAGTGCTTGGGGTGTGGAACAGGCCGTCTAGAACAGAGGCCTAGTCTGGAGGAAAATGGAAAGGGGGTCACCAGGCTGCTTTTCTCCACGAGGGAAAAGGAGCATCAGCTTCTTTGCTACAATTCCAC
>PVKM010045811.1:0-11861 GCA_004027735.1 Carollia perspicillata
CCCCCACTGGGGACTTGGCCCACAACCCAGTCATGTGCCCCAACCGGGAATCGAACCAGTGACCCTTTGGTTCGCAGCCCATGCTCAATCCACTGAGCTACACTAGCCAGGGCTCCTCTTCCATTTCTAAATTCATTTTGCTGATCCTGCATTTAAATTATGTGATTATTCATTTCTTTCACTTATATTTCTACTTTTTCTGGTCCTATGTATTCTGGAGTCAAAGCCAGTCACTTTTCCTATCAAAAGAGAACTCTAGCCCTGGCTGGGTAGCTCAATTGGTTAAGAGCATTGTCATGATACACAAAGGTTACAGGCTTGATCCCTAGCCAAGGCACATAGAAGAACCAACCATCAAATGCATAGTTAAGTAGAACATCAAATCAATGTTTCTCTCTAAAATCAATTAGAAAAAAGAAAGAACTCTAGCACAGTTACTTTCATTTCTCCTATTTTTATCAACAGCTCAATTGGTTGACTAACACTTACCATCAAACTGATAGTGCATGGTTTGATGGATGCGTTCTGTGACACTGGCCAGCCAGTCCTGGAAGGATAAGGTCACTTGTGCCTCATCTAACAATTGACCACAGGCTAGAAAAAACAAAAAAACAAAGCTTTAGTAACTTTTATTTTTTCTTACAGAATAAACAGTTAACTGAAGTTTTTAAAAGGAAAGGAGTTTTGACTCCTGGCCAAGATGGAGGCATAGGTGGAAACACTGTGCCTCCTTGCACAACCAAAATTAAGGACAACAAAGATTTAGAAACAAAAACACAACCAGAACGGACAGAAAATTGAACTATGGAAGTCCAACAACCATTCAACCAGACCGGTAAGAAGGGAGGAGTCCGCAGTCAGCGGAGAAGGAACTCGGCAGGAAAAGGCAGTGGCTGCCAGACCCAGAAGCACAGGTGGCGCAGGGCTAGTGGACCCCAGACGAGGGGAGGAGACGAGCAGAGCACATAGGACATGCAGGGCAGTTGGCCGACCGCAGTCACACATCTGTGCGCAGGTAAACTAGGCAAGATTGGGCAGTGAGACAGACTGCGCAACCCAGGGCCCCAGTGACGGGAAATAAAGCCTAAAAACACCAATTGAAAAGGTGCCAGAAGAGACTCCCAGCTTCATAGGAGAGGTCATTGGAGAAGCCCACAGGGTCGTAGAAAGTATATAAGCCCACCCACCTGGGAACCAGCACCAGAAGGGCCCAATTTGCTTGTGGGAAGTGGCAGAGGGGACTGAAATCCGAGAGAGAACGGATCAAGTGCCACTGTCCCTCTCTGACCCTGCCCCCACATACTGTGTCACAACCCAGCTACTGGGTTGCCCCGCCTTGGTGAACATCTAAGGCTCTGCCACCCATAGGTAACAGGCACCACCTGACCAAAAATGACTCAAACAGAAGAACAACTCAAAGCCCCAGAGCCAATACTTTTAAGTGACCAAAAGATAGCCAACCTATCAGGTGCATGGTTCAACACACTGGTGATCAGAAAGCTCACAGAACTGGTTGACTTTGGTCGCAAATTACATGAAAAAATGAAGGCTACACTAAGTGAAATGAAGGAACATGCACAGGGAACAAATAGTGATGGGAAGAAAACTGGGACTCATACCAATGGAGTGGACCAGAAGGAAGAAAGAAACAACAAAACAGAAAAGAATGAAGAAACAGAATTCAAAAAAATGAAGAGAGGCTTAGGAATCTCCAGGACATCTTTAAACGTTCCAACATTCGAATTATAGGGGTACCAGAAGGGGAAGAGGAAGAGCAACAAGTAGAAAAGTTATTTGAATGGATAATAAAGGAGAACTTCCCCAATCTGGCAAAGGAAACAGACTTCCAGGAAGTCCAGGAAGCTCAGAGTCCCAAAGAAGGTGGACCCAAGGAGGAACACACCAAGGCACATCATAATTACATTAGCCAAGGTTAAAATGAAGGAGAGAATTCTAGAAACAGCAAGAGATAAGGGGATAATCACCTACAGAGGAGTTTCCATCAGATTGTCAGCTGATTTCTCAAAAGAGGCCTTACAGACAAGAAGAGACTGGAAAGAAGTATTCTAAGTCATGAAAGGCAAGGACCTATATCCAAGATTGCTCTATGCAGCAAAGCTTTCATTTAGAATGGAAGGGCAGATAAAGTGCTTCTCAGATAAGGTCAAGTTCAAGGAGTTCATCATCACCAGGCCCTTATTATATGAAATATTAAAGGGACTTATCTGAAAAAAGAAGATAAAAAAATGAACAGTGAAAGGACAGTAAACTCACAATTAACAACCACACCTAAACAAAAGCAGACTAAGTGGACACCTAAAACAGGAGTGGAGCCACAGAAATGGAGGTCACGTGGAAGGTTAGCAACAGGGGAGTGGGAGGAGGAGGAGGGGGGAGAAGGCACAGAGAATAAGTAGCATAGACGGTGGGGAGAAAATAGACAGGGGGAGGGCAAGAGTAGTGTGGGAAATGTAGAAACTAAAGAACTTATGACACATGGACATGAACTAAACGGGGGGAGTGTGAGAGGTAGGGGATGTGCAGGGTGCAGGGGGAGTGAAGGGGAGAAATGGGACAACTGTAATGGCACAGTCAATAAAATATATTATAAATAAGTAAATAAATAAAAATATAAATAAATAAGGAAAGGAGTTTATACAGACTTTTTAAAAAAGAACAATAAGCTGAAATTCAAAGAAATTAAGTGCAATGAAAGATTCTAGAATTGTTTTAAAGAATCCATTTAGAAAAAAAGAAATGAAAAGCTTTGAGGTACTAATAGGTTCAAGATTACTAACCACAGAAAGTTTGCAGTCTTTCCACAAACACTAAACTGCAAATTGAAGAACAGCCTTGTATAATGGCTATTTTAGGGATCTATAAATTGGTCCTATTTCTGATTAGTAAATATGTCTCTATGTACAGAGACCTTCTATTCTATTCCATTCCACTTCTCCTGAAATGACTTCACATGTCTGAAGTATATTCCCTTTTACAGAGAAATACCAATGTCATAACTACTATTTGAAATTAAAATTCTCATAGGTAAATGCATATAGTGATAATTCAGAATAAAAGCTATTTTCTTTCTTCTTTGTGCCAAAAGAACTGATGAAAATTTGTTGAAAATCTTCTACCTGATATAGTCAATCTGTTTATTTCCTAATCTTCCAAAAACATTTATTCCTGCAATGTTTAAGTTCTTAATTAGTTAATTAAGATTTGGTCTTGTATTATTTTATATTTACATATTGGTGTTCAAAGTCAGAGTATGAGGCCAGGGATGATGTCTAGTTTTTAACCACCCAGCCATATTATATGGCTGACCACAGCATAGCAAGTATTCAATAAATACTACCAAAACTGAACTAAACTATTTTATATGATGTATAAGGAGAGTTTAAAAAAAGGTTGATCCCCACAAGTCTAAGCTTAATTATTCTCAGTTGAAAAGTGATATATAACATATAAATATGTTATATTTGAATTAAGTCATACTGTCTTCCTAAATTCAGAATGATAGCCATGCTGTTGCTTTTAGATACGTTTTCAAATTTCACTAACTGTGGCAAACAGACTATACTTGTCTTTCTTAACAAATCTTATCACTGACTAATTATAACACATTTCTTCTTCAACTTCAAATCTCCATATCAACTGTATGCAGGTAATAAACAACAAGAGGGAAAAATCCTACAAAATACCTTCTGCCAAAACATGTTAGTAATTTTTGTTGCATTTTTATTTAAAAGACACATTTTGGTTTGGAGCCTGATTTGAGACCAATGGGACAAGACAGCTTCAGTCCCAGGGCCTATTAGTGTTTATCTTAGCGTTCCTTGGGGTACTCCATGCATTTTTCTTTGGCTTTATTGCTTTTACCTTCTTTCAGATAATTTTCCACCTTTTTAGCCTATTCTGGGGCAGGGAAACTTACCCTGCCTTTTTAATGAAGAAGCGACGACAGGCTTTTTCAGGCCACTTTTCCTTAGATTACTGCTAACTGCATCTTGAGGCAAGAGTGAACTGTTCATCTGTGCACCTAAACCATAAGTCATGACAGTGTTTAATAACATGTCTGCAGAATATAAATAGATTCTATATTAATTTCTGAAGCTTCTAAAACATAAAAAGTCTTTCATAATTTCTAAGTTAGCTTCAGTTTCTAGAAGGAATTAGCATTAGCCTTTACACATAACACTTTAAGTTTCCAAAGCTCCTTATAGGAAAATGGTGGGAACCAGAAGTGAAAGGAAGAAAAAAAATTAACCCATTGCTCCCACCTCTCAGACAACCACTATTAATTTTCTGGTGAACTATCTTCTGTTTTTTCTATGAATAGATCATTTTGCTGGTTTTGTGATTTTAAGTAGCTGTGATTTTACTGGGTCTGCTAGATTTGGCCAAAAAATTTTTACATTTCAGCCCTGGCTGGTATGGCTCAGTTCGTTGGGCATCATCCTGCAAAGTGACAGGTCACTGGTTTGATTCCTGGTCAGGGCACATGCCTGGGTTGCGGGTTTGGTCCCCAGTTGGGATGCACATGAGAGGCATCCAATCAACGTCTTTCTCTCTCGTATCAATGTTTCTCTCCCTCTCTTTCCCCTTTTCCCCCTCTCTCTAAAAATAATTAATTATTTTTTAACATTTGAAATAAATACATTTTTAGCATAAGTATGTTCCAAATATTGCATGGGAGGTACTTATACTAAAAATGTATTCATTGCTTATCTGAAAACCAAGTTTGAACATTCTGTACTTTATGTGACTACCTGAGTGACCTAAACACTCTCTAAATTCTTTATAATCATTTTTATTGGTTGCCTGATAGTCTATCAAGTGGTTTTATCATGGTTCATTTAACTATCCCCAGTGGTTGGCCCTTAGTTGTTTCTAATTTTTTAATATTATAAATAGCCATAAAATGAGCATCTCTGGGCAAAATGCTTTTCCTGCACCAAGGATTATTTCCCTAACAAAGATTATTTAGAAGTAGATTACTTCATCTAAGAGTAAACACTTTATTTTTGAATTTCAAGTTTTCCTGGGAAAGACCAGTAAGTAAACACTTAACAACAATGTCTTCTCTACATTGCTGCCAGAATTACCTATTACAAACACGAAAATAATCCTGTCACTTTGTTTCTCCAACTTCTCAGAACCCAAACTCCTGTGTATGACCACCTGACTGACTTCCAGCAATAATACCTGTGAATAGGAGCACTTTTCAGGTTCTTAATAGGAACTGTAAACTACTGTTACATATTATTATGGCAACTTACACTACACCAGCCATGCCAGAGAGCCTGAATTTTACCTTTACCTGTGTCTCACCATTTCAGAAATCTTTGCTAATTTGATAGCAAAATATATCTTATTTTAATTTTGTATGTCTACAATTTTTGCATTTCACTGTTCACTAGTGAGTTTGGAGCTTGGTCCACATTTGTGGACCAGGTAATATTTTCCTTTTGTTTGGAGTCTGTGTCTTTTGACATATATTTAGTGGGGTACTTCAACATTTTCCTATTGATTTATAAGAGTCCTTAAATGACAGTGGTATTATTTGAATTTAAAATATATATAGCCCTGGCTGGTGTGGCGCAGTGGATTGAGCCCAAGCCTGCAAACCAAAAAGATGCCGGTTTGATTCTTGGTCAGGGGCCATGCCTGGGTTGCAGCCAGGTCCCCAGCTGGGGGCATGCAGGGAACCTGTCTCTCTCACATCAATGTTTCCCTCCCTCTTTCTCTTCCTCCTTTCCCTCTCTCTAAGAATACATAAAATCTTTAAAACTTTATTACTTGTATATGAAAATACAAGTAATAAACTATATTCCTACAGTAGTGTGGAAAATATAATGAATTATTGTAACAAGTTTTCAAAAACACTCTGTGGATAAAAAAATCTCATAACACGGTCCTAAGGTAAGTGAAGGTGTAAGACTAGTCTGAATGTTTAAGGAATGGAAAAACATATTCAATAATAAAAGCTGAGTTTGGTTCGATCTTATATTTAGCCAGTAAAACCAATCTTAGCTTGACTGGACAAAGAATCATCAATGGAGGATAAAATATTTTCAGGAAAAAACCCAAAAACTATTTCTTATAATTGCTGAGATTCAGTAAAACACATAAACAATCTCTAAAGATAACACCATCAAACAAATCAAATATCTTCTCACCAGATACTTCATCCTTTTTCCTCTTCTTTGCCTTAGATGGAGTAGACTCACAAGCTGATATTGTTGATTCTGAATGGCAACCCAACTGGGGCACAATAATCTCTTTAAGACCTAAAATATAACAGATTTCTGAATTACTAATACTACCCAAGAGGAAGTATCGACTCTGCTTGTAGAAAAATTAATTTAGTCCTGACCAGGTGGCTCAGTTGATCAGAGCACTATCCTGTGCACCAAAAGACGGCAGGCTCGATCCCTCGTCAGGGCACACACCTAGGCTGTGGGTGCAGGGAGGGCATGGGGGCAACTGATCCATGTTTTTCTCTCTCACTCTTTCTTTCAAATCAATAAAACATATCCTTGGGTGAGGATATAAAAAAAGAAAAATTAATTTATACAAATCCAAACCCCCCAATAATGGAGTGATTGCCTGCATTAAAATAAATTCCTTCGAAATACGAATCAAAACAATGACATACCACTTCACACCTATTAGAATGGCTATTATGAAAAAGCAAGAAATAAGTATTGGAGAAGATGTGGGAAAAAAGGAACCCATCATACACTGCCGGTGGAAACATAAACTGGCACAGCAACTGTGGAAAACAGTATGTAGGTTCCTCAAAAAAAAAAAAAAAAAATAGCCCTGGCTGTTGTGGCTCAGTGACTGAGCACCAGCAGATGAACCAAAGGGTCGCTGGCTCGATTCCTAGTCAGGGCACATCCCTGGGTTGTGGGCCAGGCTAATAGTTGGGGTCGCATGAGAGTCAACCACACATCGATGTCTCTCTCTCTCCCCTCCTCTCTCTAAAAATAAATCTTAAAAGACTAGAGCTACTATAAGACCCAGCAATCCCTCTTCTGGGTATAGATACCCAAATAATTGGAAATATTTACTCATAAAGGTATATGTACTCCTATGTTCACTGTAACATTATTCACAGTAGCCAAGACACAGAAACAACATAAGTGTCTTTTGATGAATGACTGAATCAAGAAGGTGTGGTGCATATATACAATGGAATACTACTCATCCATAAGACAGACTGAAATACTGACATTTGCGACAACATGGATGGATCTTGGAAGTACTGTACTAAACAAAATAAGTCAGATGGAGCCCTGACTGGTGTAGCTCAGTGGATTGAGCACGGGCCTGCAAACCAAAGGATTGCGGTTCAATTCCCAGTCAGGGCACATGCCTGGGTTGCAGGCCACTTCCCAGCAGGGGATGCATGAGAGGCAACCACACATTGATATTTCTCTCCCTCTCTCCTTCCCTTCCCCTCTAAAGATAAATAAATACAAATTAAAAAAAAAAAAAGAAATAAGGACTGCAATAAACATTAGAAAAAATAAGTCAGATGGAAAAGGACAAAAAGCATATGATTTCACTCACATGTGGGATATAAAACAGAAAACAACAAACAGAAAAAACAGAACAAATTCAGAAACACAGTCAACAGTCTGAAGGTTACCAGAAGGGAAAGGGGAAAGGGTAGGGAGGAGGATGAACAGGGTAAAGGGGGTCACATATATGGGAGACTAGACTATGGGCGTTGAGCACATAATGCAATATACAAATGATGTATTATAAAATTGTATATTTGAATCTTAATGTTATTAACCAATGTCATCCAAATAAATTTAATAATAAAAAAAGATTGTGAGGGGAGGTCTGTGGGGGGTTGGCTGGACTGGGGGTAAAAGGCAGAAAATTGTACTTGAACAACAATTAAAATAAAAAATAAATAAATAAAATAAAAAAGATTGCGAACCTGCCAAAAAAAAAAGTTCCTTTAAAGGATATCCCAAAACATGTTTTTGCTCATACATAGCACATTAACTTGATAGAAGGCTCTATAGAGAAATGTAAAACTAAAAAGTTGGGAGCTGCTGCCAATTAGAGATTATTTAAAAATGAAAGTAAAAAGCATTTACAAGATTAATATATATATATATTAATATATATATATTGTTTATATATATATATATAAACAAAAGACTTGATTTATAAACTTTAAAGGTTTTCTTTTGAGCAAGATACTTGTTTTCCCTAGCTTCAAAGATAAGAAGCAAGCAAAAAAGCCAAAATAAAAGGGATTTCTTTTTTTGGTTTTAACACAGGCCATCTGTGGAAGAGTAAAAAAATCAAAGCAAAGCTAACTTTACTAGATTCATTGTCTCAATGAAAATGTCAGAGTGTCTTGATCATTAATTTCAACCAACCAACCAACCAACCAACCTTTATGCAAGTGCTGTCTGGGATTAAAAGAAGGAATGCTTTTCATTTGAATTATCTAGCAACTGCTTCTGAAGGTTGCTAGGACAATCTCCAAATGCCATCAGTGGAATTCTTTCATTGCCATTTTAGAAAAACATAGTATGTCAACCATACCACCTACCGCTGGAATCAAAATTTAGGAAGTCTGAGAATTCCTGAGCCAATGTCTCATCACTGGCAAAGGCACAGATGCAAGCAAAGAAATGAATGCATCTCTGTGCTGCCTCATCCTTGGAGGCATTCGACTTGTGTGATTTCAGAGTCTGGCAGGAGCAGAAGAAACGGCGCTCAGGCAAGCTTTTGGCACTGATTTTCTGCACAAAGGATGTATGCAAATACCCCAAACTATGCTTCTGGCTTGCCTTGCATTTCACCACCAGTATGTTTTTAGTAATTCTCTGTACAAGTGGACCAGTGGGTTCTGTGGCCAACTGCCAGATGGTTTGCTTGGTTTCCGAGGAAGCCTGCATTGCATTCAGAACTGAGCTCTTCAGAGTCAGAGGGGTGGCCTCTGCCTGACAGTTCACTGCCAACTTGATGTGCTGGCACTGGTTTTCCACAACACCCTGGGTGGCAGCTTTCAGGCAGGAGGGGACATAACACCGTCCAGAGCTCAGTTGAGTGATGATTGTCCCATCTACCGTCTGGATTGTCGTCTCTGAAACACCTAGCTCCACAAAGCATCGGTAATCAGGGCCCCGGTCTCTTTGTCGCACTGAGTAGACCTGCAGATCAGAGCCTGTTATGATTTTGACAGCTTCAACACTAGGCTGCTTCCGTGCACCATAGCGGAATATGGTTCCACATGTCTTGTTCTTACAGCTCAGTCCACGGGTTCCATTGTATGTACCACATCGGGGACACTTTCTGATTCCTCTCAATGTGGCTTTCCCCAAATCAGATAAGAAAGCTGGGACTTTAGTCCTCAGAGAGTTTGGTTCCATTTTTTATAGGCCCCTAGAAAAAGCAATAAGTCCATCAGCATGAGTATATATACACGTACACACACAGAGTTAAAATCATTTATGATATTTAGTACAGAAAGTGAAATGCAAAGAAACTAACCACTATTTTCAAATTGTACCCTCAAACACAATATCGATTTAAACCCTCAAACAAAATAAAAATGAAGGAAACACTGCCTTTCATAGGCCTATATATTTTTTAAATGCTAATGTAACAACCAAAGTATTACTCTAGGTTCGCTCTTGTTCTATACAACAACCTAGATTAGTTAACTTAGTCTTTACATGCACTGATGTTTACCTTGAGCACAGACCAGAGAATGGGAAAAGTTAGTTCTTTCCCTTCCACCCTTCCTTACAACACCCAGCCCAATCCTACCTGTTTCAGCTGACAGAGCATATGGAAAATGGTGTAACCTAAACTTACAAGACCTAAAAGGGTGTTTCATTAGTTTGTGATGATCACAGAGGACAGGTGATGACATAATCATTTACAGAGTAAATGTTACTGCTTAACCCAAAGTCTTCTGAAGTTTGAACTCCATAGTGTAACAATGCAGCCTCTTTCTTGGCCACTCACTGGCAAAGCTCCTGCCCAATGTTTCAGTCAAAGCAGATTCCTGCTGCCCTACATGGAGATCTCTGCAGTCTATAAATAAAACAAGAAAAAATATTAAAGTTACACAAAGACAGAAAGATTCTTTCTTTTCAGGAAAGTAATCTAAGTCTTTCACAAATATTTGGCAGAAACTATTATAAAAATGGTTGTTTTTACTTCCAACTGCAAGAAGATAAAGATAAAACAGTGCTAATGGCACTGCACGGGGAGTCATCAAGAACACCTAGAGCCATGGTTTATAATTGGTCACTCATCCTTCCTAACAGTAACACCTTGCATTTTTAAAGCACATTATATTTTTCCAAGTGCATTCACATTCATAATTTCATTTGAACCTCACATTATTAGTATCTTCTTTGGGCCAAATAACCACCATTCTTCAGATGAACATTCAAGTTATTTGCCTGAGTTCACCCAGAAAAAATAGCTATGCAGTTCCTACAAATCCAGTGTCTATTAAGAACAGTATAAATCTCTGCTTTTGATTTCCATTACAAAAATTTTCAAACAAATAAAAAATAGAATTATATAGTGAACCTCTATATACTCACCCACTTGATTCTACAACTAACATTTTACTGTATTTGCTTTATTACATATCTATTTTTCCGCTCTCTTCTCCATCCATCAATCTTTTACTCTGATGCATTTCAGAGAAAGCTGCAGACATCAGTTAGGCATGCATATTAACTAAAGCTCAATATTTTTAATGCTTTTTTAAAAAGGTAATCTGCTTGTCATTTTGAAATTGGCCATTTGCATTGCTTTCTCCCTTTTCCCTTCATATTTTCCATGGTCCATTGATTAACAAACTGAAAAGTACAAATCAGAGAAGTCTAAGAATGCTCATTTTTCACTGGCACTATGAATTAATCACTCACTGTAATATTTGCTTGCTGAGTATCCACTGAGCAAATAAAGCTTTGTAAAATTTGGTCTACATCAGGGCTTCCCCACCTTGACACTACTGACATTTAGGTGTGGGTAATAATTCTTGGTTGTTAGAAGGGAATCCTACACATTGCAGGATGTTCAGTAGTAACCCTAATCTCTACCCACCAGAAGCCAGTAGCAATCAACACCCTCTCCCCAAGTTGTAAAAAACCAAAAAATGTCTCCAGATATTGCTAAATGTCCTCTGGTGGGCAAAAATCACCCATTTAAAAACCACTGACCTAGAGACATTAGCCTGTTTACACAGCATTTCCTTCCCAGGTCAATAAACTTCTTTGGTACGTATTCTCATGCAGCCAAACATGGGTTCTTAGGAAAGAATGTTGTTCTAAAGTCAAAAGATGGAGGAGTTGGTTGGCCTGTTACCACCAATTATTTCTGTGACTAAAACTTTTAACTTTTGAGCTTCAGGTTGTTTTTCATTTGCAAAATAAGAAAAAATACTCCATATATAAACGAAAGAGCTTAATGAAAACTACACTGATATGCCCTGGCTGGTGTGGCTCAGTGGACTGAGTGCCAGCCTGCAAACCAGAGGGTAACTGTATTAGTTCCCAGTCAGGGCACATGCCTGGGTTGCAGGCCAGGTCCCCAGCAGGGGGTGCACAAGAGGCAACCACACACTGATGTTTCCCTCCCTGTCTTTCTCACTCCCTTCCTCTCTCTCTGAAAATAAATAAAATCTTAAAAAAAATAACCATGGACATTTGTCAAAACTAAGATTTTAACATTAATACAATACTATTCAGTCTACTACACTTTATTTGGATTTATGCAGTTTTTCCACTAATACCACCCCCCTTTTTTACATGGCATGGTTCAATTTTTATTAAAAAAACAAATATATATATATATAT
>PVKM010045812.1:0-11860 GCA_004027735.1 Carollia perspicillata
GGGAGGGGGGGAGAGAGGGAGAGAAAGGAAAGGACAGGACAGGACACTACAGGAAAGGAAAAACAAAAAGAAATGAAACAAAAAAAAACCCCTAAGATTCTGGGGGATGGAGAGAAGTAGATTTAAAACTAGGGAAGAACAGCTTCTAGAAAAAGGAAAGGACACAAAAAATGTGCTTCTACAACAACAAATTTTTAAGAGTAAAGAAGAAAAATTGAGGATATTCAGCACTAGAGGAGTAACAGACTTCTTTGTCACTGACTTTCTTTAATTCTCAAATCACCAGGATAACCTAATTAGGAACAAAATCTCCATAAAGGCCGGCACAATGTCTGGCACACAGTAAGCATTCAATAAATATCTGTTGAAAAAACTGAATGAAAACTAATTAACAGAAAAATAAGATCAGATTGAAGAATTACACCCCACTCCGATTCAGTGTAGTTTTAAGTACAGTCAACTCCTATTGAACGTAGGAGTTGCATCTTGCAAAATCAATATGTCAATCAAAACTATGTAAAAAAATGTAATGAATCAAGGCTTGTGAAGCAAAGGGACGCCCATCTTTCAGAGACAGATGTTGGTTCCTTTTCATTCCTCAGTGAGATCCTCATTTCAATTTTCTCGAAAGCTTCAAAATAAGAAAGGACTGTAGATTCATTCAGGTGCATTGCTGAGCACTGATGCTCCATCAAACCTGCTCAGATTTTCTAATTTCAAGTTAAAGAATGGGTTCGGTGGCCTCTTTTTCATACAATTTTTTCTTTTCTTTTCTTATCTCCAACTTATATTAAAGATAAATAAATAAAATATGCGGGCGAGATGTGGACGGTTTGGCTGATGCTAGTACGCTGAGCACACCGGGCTTGGGGGGAGGGCTGCCTGTGGCTGCCAAGGCCTTCCAGCCCACAGGCTTCCAGAGCCACCAGCAGAGGCCGCAGATGCATGAAAACACAGCAAACAAATGTGTCTGCACAGAGTACGCTGTAATGGCCAAGTGGCTCAAGTACAGGCAATGACTAAATAAAATTAACAATAGGCTCAAGACAGTACAAAGAGGTTGAAGACACATAGCTTTTCATATGCAAGAATTAAAGCAGGATTCCAAAGACCCATTAAAGGAGTATTTAATATTGACCAACTTTATTTTGTGCTTTTACAACCAACCCACCCACTTACTGATGATGATTCCTCCGATCCTTCACTCCTAACATTTTTACTGACTGCCAATTATGCGCAGCAACCAAGTGATTTACAGACAGCGAGGACGCACTACAATTACGTGAGAGCCTCCTATTGGCCCTTTCCTGCTCCTCGCGTCCTGTGATGTTCTTACATCCAGGGGTCCCTCGATTGACCCCTCAAGTCGCCCTTCTCCCCACTTCTTGACTGAATTTTGTTGTTTCCAAACACAAGCTTAACATACTGACGTTTGCCAAAGAACGCTGATTTAAAGTTGCCAACAATCTTTCTTTGAAAAGGGTGGTTCTTAATTTTGAGGCAATATTTCACCATTCCTGATGCTGAAATTCCTTCTCTTCAAAAACAAAAAAACTGGTGGGTCCTGGCTGGTGTAGCTCAGTGGATTGAGCGCGGGCCTATGAACCAAAGAATCGCGGTTCGATTCCCAGTCAGGACACAGGCCTGGGTTGCAGGCCAGTTCCCAGCAGGGGACCCATGAGAGGCAACCATACATTGATGTTTCTCTCCCTCTCTCCTTCCCTTCCCCTCTAAAGATAAATACATTTTTTAAAAAATACACACAAAAAAACTGGTGGCCTATGACAGTTGCCAACTATTTTTTTCGCTGATTGGTCCATGAATCCCGAAGTCCAGGGAAAACAGAGCCAACTAATTTTAGCTTCCCTGACATCTGCTTCCGAGGCTGTAGAGCACAGTCTGTGCCCATCCCGTAGACAGTCTTGACCCTGGCACCCCAGCTCATCACCTGGCAAGAAGAGGCCCCAGGCCCCAAGGTCTCTTACTTGTCTGAGAGATCCCTCCGCTGCATAAGACAGGAAATCAAAAGATTTCTTGAAAAACTGCTTTGAAGCAGTTTAAATGATAAACAGTAGTAACATCATAAGATTCCCCCCAAATTTTCATCTATTCCAAAACAACGATCAAATATCGTTTTTAAAACTGCAAATCTCAGTGATATCTGATACAATGACTGACATAAAGGAACCACCTATGACTGCGCTCTCTGGTAACGTAGGTGACCAACACAGAGGTAACGCTTCACAAACGCAGCCAAACGCCAACCCGGACATACTGTATGATTCCGTGTCTATGAAGTTCGAGCACAGGCACAACCAATCTATCTATTGACAGAAATCAGAATAATGGTTCCGTCCTAGGAATGGGTGCCAGCAGTGTGAGGAAGCCTTCTGGGGCACTGAAGGTAATCTTTACTCATGTTCGTATCTTGATCTGGGTTAGGGTTACACCTGTGTGTACATATGTAAAAATTTATACAAACACATTGATATGTATGTAAGGATTTGCTCATGCTCGTGTATATCTCAATAAAAATAAAGAAACAGATTAGCTTTTAAAATATTCACATATTCTGAATTCACAGAATCCAATTAAGTAAGATCTTCCACATTTATTCACTATAAAGCGATTCCTAGAAACTTTCTGGCACTACACTTTATTCTTCTTCCAATGTACCAAGATACTTTCTCATCTACTTACAATGTGGTAGCTTACAGTAATAGCTTGTAAAGAATGCTGAGTTTAACAAACACAATCGACAAATACTTCCCATTCATCCACAAGTACTGAAAACTATTTGAGGACATCCAAAACTCCAATATCTACTTCATTTGCAAAAGGACAGACCCTGCATTTCCAAGTTAAACACCACTATTCTTACCAAATAATGAAATTAAGGTAATTAAAAACGAAATCTTCTTTGCTACTTCCACCTCTATTCTTTATATCTGTCTGTTCTTGCTTATCTTGCATGAATCAAAGAACCTACTTTTCTCTTGTTAAATAACAAAATCTCAAGAAAATATTCTTGTTAGCTGGAGGTTTCTTTTTGCTTGTTTTTAAGTACAAAAGGAAAATGAAAAGGGTTTCTTGACCACGCAACAGAAACTATTTCACGGAGGGCACTGACTATAAAAAACACAGTAGGCAGTATTAGTGATTAAATTGCTCAAATGAGAATTATTGAAAATAAAGAAGTTTGAAAAGACTAAGAAAGAGCCCTTGGCATCACACAGAAGCCCCCATGACAAAGCGAGCGAAGCCCGGAGAAGGGAGCCAAATGAACGGGCGTGGGAGCGCGTTCTCGGCAGGCCGGGGAGTGGTCGAACAATCTTCCAAATTTCACAGGGAAACAATGCACAGCCAACACCGGAAGGAATAAAAATTATCAGAGGTGGAGATCATGTTTTTCCTCTAGGTATTACTGCAATATTTTTGATACCAAATTGCATTATCAATTCAGGTTTCAAATCAGATGCAAATGGGCCTGTGGCTGAACATAAACATATTTCACTGAATGCTGAATAAGCATATTTTGGTTATTGCAGTCCAAGGCAAATACACGTACAGAATACATAAAAAGCAGCACACAAATTATGTAAACACTTTGCGTTGAAAAGAATCTTCTCTGTCTTTCATACGTGAGTTTCCAATAATGTTAATTAATGATTATAAATTTTACCTGATAATAAGAAAACCTGCACCAAAAATGTCTACTAAAATCAAGGTCAAAATCACAGCAGCATTCATGATGATTTCAGGTTTATTTGGACATACAGTTTTAGTTCCACAGTAGCTTTTACAGCAGGAAAAAAGTCATTTTTTACGTTGCTTAAGGGTCACTGACTTATTTTACATTCATGGCCCAGTTACCGATACCAGAAAAAACAAAAAGAAAAATACAAACACAGGAGCAGAGAAGGAAAAAGGAAGAGCACAGAAGGAACTCCTCCTCGGCTGCTCCAGATACAGCCAGGACCCAAGTTTCCCGCTCTCCCTGGTGCTGGAAGAAAGCAAGCCGGAGCTGAAATACTGCAGAAGTCAACGAAACTCCTTGGCCCTGCCAATGACCATCGGCATTAAACCGAAGCACGACAAAGTATGAGCGAGCAATGGAAAAACCCTATCCATCCAGAGCTCTGAATGCGCACAGGATAGCAGAGGGGCGTGCCATCGTGCACTTGAAGAATGTGGACCTGTCAACTCAGCACCTAGTTAACTGCACCTTGAATGCAGCTTCTGAGGAAGCATCTTCGGGAAGGACCCTGTCTTCCAAGGGAAGCCTTCCTGTTCTGGGGGTGCCCTGTTCATGAGTGAATGCTCATTACGTAGCGTCAGATTTCATCAACAGCCAACCAGCAGTGGAGTTCGAATCCAGATTTATGAAACAACAAAATACTAAACTGCTTGAGGTGTTGTTGCTGTTAGACATTAATATATTTGAAACTGTGTATCAAATCTTCTGTTTTTCTTCTTTCCCACTCACATTTTCCCGTTCTTCCTACTGGTTAAGAAGAAATGACTGGTACACTTGTAACTAGGCTGACATGTCTTACCTCTTGGACACGGCCATCGCGGTGTGCGTTGATATGCGCACTGGAGGCTTGGGTGGCTCTCCATTTCGCTCAGTGATAAAAAAGATGGCCAGTTAATTGCAATCAGTTTTCAGCCATATATCACACATCATATTTTGAAAATACGAAAGTGAAAAAAAGGTGAGAAAAAAACCTCGATCTTCAAAAGTTAGTTGGAAGATTAAAAGCATTTAACAATTGCAATATGAGCTCAAAAGCAGTCATTCATACGTGGGGTGTGAAATCTAAGTCCACCACCACTCGAGTGCTCCACAGGCCTTCGCAGGTCAGACAGTCTGAAAACAGCCCTGTTTTTCATAATTCTGCGGACAGGGAAAAAACGCTGTGTTTCATAAACATGCAACAGGGGAGCCGCGTTTCCTCTCGTGCATGAATAATGTACGATCTACAATGTTATTTGCTCAGCTATCTAATCACCAGCATCTTTCAAAATGTCCATAGAAGATTTAGCTCATTAAGGACAAACACGGATCTGCAAAAAAATGTAACAGACTTGCGAACGTGCAGAATAATATGCCTCCGAATACCACGGCGCGCGTCAAACTGACACGGTGGGACAAATTGTGTGCATTTCTCAAAGACAGAAATGTTGGACAAAGACATGCAAAATAATTAGGTCAGCCTGTGACATTCACGTGTACCCTAAACAACCAAACTTAAATCCCTCTTTCAAAACAAAACACATGCACACACTTGCAAAAATGACCCAGGGGCTATCATATACTTTTTAAATAAAAGTAAAAACCTAACAGAAACAGAACAAGGACCTAAATAAGAAAGCTTTTAGAGCAAGGTTTTTTCTATTAGAAAAGACTTTATCATTTCAGAAGGGTATTCCACTATTCTTAATAGAAGAAAAAGGCAAAAGTTACTTTATGCATCCATAAGCTTTTTTTAAAATTTACTTTTTACTGTATTTTTTCCATCACCATTTATTAAGAGAAAGAAAAGGTAAAAACAAAAGTATCTGAAGTTCTAATAAAAAGCCTCATATTTTGTTTAACTAGTCAAATTACAAAAGGCATAGTTTAGGATCAGAAGTATAATAAAAGTAAATTCTAAATTCATGTTTTTATTTCTGTATTTTTATCCTATAACACACTTTCTAGTTATGACAGAGGTAAAAAGATGTAAAAAAATCTAATATCCCATTTCAGATATGAAAGAAAGATTAATCTATTTCAACATCACTACTAAGGAAGAACAATTTTCCATTATATTTTTTCATACCTGATGAAAGAGACATTCATTACGAGTCAACAAATATTTTCTAAGCACTCTAAGAAGTTGCCTGGTAATTCTTTAAACAAATATTAACTGATACCCCATGTGTGCAGAAGGTACATCTGAACTACTGTCCCCTCTTCACTGGAAGTTCTGCTGGAAAACAATTTGAGAAAGGAAAGATCGCAAGGAGCAGACATCCAGCAAGGTGAAGGAATGCAAATTTGGTGTTCTGAAGCCCTAAAATGATGTTACCAACTTTACTCATTTATTAGTATTCAGTTAGTGCCAGAAAACATTGAAAAGACTTTTTGCGCTAGACCTGGTTTAGACCAACAGAAATAGTTCACATGTTGTTAAATGATTATCCCAGGATTTTCTATAAAAACCTGTTAGATTTTTTGGCAAAGCTTATTACAAAAACAAACAAACACGTGGGCCTTCTGCAAAGCAGCCCACGAAGCCGCACTACACACTCGTTCAGGGGAGCACGATGACCTACAGCTCAGCCCCTTGAAAGTCGCTCACGCATCTGGAAGGCAGCACAACAGAGCTCCCAGTAACCTCTTGGCCGGCTAACGGCATAGTAACATTTGCTCCATGTCTCTGGATACTGTCTCGAAGTGGACTATACCAAAGATTTGTTTTCTTTTCAGCACACATCATTAAGAGGGACGGAGGGTGTTCACTGGATTAATAAGAGAAGCGCTAACAACGTCACCACCACAAACAGGGCTTCCTGACTACCCCGCCTCCAGGAAGGAGGATCTGGATCTGCAGAAGCGGCTTTTCCCTCCCAGCCACGGTGCCAGAGGTGCCAGACCTCTCGGAGGCTCCGGAGTCCTTGGAAGTCTCAGAGCTAGTCCCCAAAGTTTCACATCATCCAAATATATAACGCCCTCCTTGTTGCTGAAACAAAAAGGAGAAATTTTTGCCTCGACAGCCCCGTGTACAAGCTCCCTCCGCAGAGGCCCCAGGCTGCACCCCAGCACCAGACACCCCAGTTCCGTTACTCCATTCACTGTTCCTTGAAAATGTCCCCCATTCCAATAGAATGTCATGCTCTCAGAAAGTCCTTCCCAACTCAGCCTGTATAAAACAGTGGCCCACATCACCACCATCGGTCATTACCAAACTCCTAACTCTGCCCTGCTGTTCATAAATACCTCGCAAACCTGATACTGCTTCCCCCGCATATTCATTGACTTTTCCTTGTCTGACTTTTCCACTGGACTAAAGTTCAATGTGGTCAGAGACTTGTTAGTCACCAGACAGAAAGGCCTGGCACAAAGTAGGTGCTCAATAAATTGTGTTACATGCATGAGCAGTGGATTTTTATTTTGCTTAATTATAATGATGATTTCTGTATGCCTTTGAGCGGCCACTGTTGTCAATATGTGAAATGACGAGTACAGGAATTAATAAAACAAGAACATAAAATAAAATATTAATCACAAGGGCCATGGAGTCTGGAGTATCAGTTTTAGGAATGTAACTTACTATGCTGATGGCACAATCAATGGTAGAGCCCTTCATTCCCCTGGGTTTGGTTTCAGCTACTTCCTGACCCCATAGCACTTCTTAACAATCACAGGCGTTTCAAAGCTATTTTACAACCAGGCCTTAAGTCAGTTTGAAATGGCACCCCGTGCTGCTGCTAACTGGCAGTTTCTGCGTCTGTCAAGATTAACTTTTGGAAGTTACAAATAAGATTAGATTACATGGTTGCAAATTACTTGTTCTTAAGAAAGACACTCAGCGAGAGTGATACTGTCCATCACCAAAGCCCAGTTGCCAAGAAAATTTCAACTCAATAACTGACCTAAATGCCAGCCTACTCCTTAATGACCAATAAATATTTCATTTTTTGTTCTACCCAGGAAGCCTTAATTGCTGTCTAATTTTAATGACGTGTGGCTGGTAATGAAGAGTGGAAAGTGTTCCCAGCGCGGATATTCAGTATGCAGGTTGTGTTCACCAGAGGAAGCATCGGTGACACTTTCCCAACTTTAAATGGCACCATCGTCGCCTGCGTCTGCAGCCTCTTACCGCTGCCAAGTCACCCCAAGACAGCACACATCTGGGCTTCGATTGTCTCATAAGAACGCACTGCATCTATGGAAAGTGCTTATTGCTCCAAAGAGCCAAATGCCTTTTAAAAGCTAGTTGAAGCAAATAAGCAAAAGAAAAAACTACCCCATCAGTTGGACTTTTAGATTTTAAAATGTCAAGCCTTTGGAGTTCCCAATTATAAAAGCATTTCCCAGTCACAGAATCATAAAGCTTGAAAGGTAAAAAGAAAAATCCAGACCAACCAACTTCTTTAATTTATAGACATAAAAAAATTAAGACTCACGGTGATTTGAGAAATATCAAAAATGTAAACATGATCATGCCTACGCCACCTCCCCAGCCCACGTTCAGTGGGCCGTGCTCTCTACCATCCAATGTACAAAATGCCTTTCCATCAAAACAACAGCTCCCATGCTGAAAGAATGATTAAATCAATCATTTACTACATTAATGTCTGGAGTGTGTTGTAAAAGCAAAATTGAGTGTATGTTCTCCACAGTAGATAACCAAGGCTAAAAGAGACCCTAAGGGTGGGGCCCTAATCCAACAGGGCTCTCGCACTCCGCAGAAGATGCCACGTGAGGACCGACGCAGACCGCAGGCTTCCCTGAACGCACTTGTTGTAGCTCGAGGGACTTGGAATCCCTGCCTCTAGGGCAAAGGTCCTCTGTGCTTGGCCACCCCACCTCTGGGACCAGGGTCTGCATGCCGGAGATGGTGACAGCGGCACAGACCAGTGCGAGCAGCGCTTCGTTCGCACGCCTCCCTCCCCTCGCCTGTTTGCCTTCTTGGCCGAGAGCACAAGCACAGTAAGACGGAGAAATGGGGCCCGCACTGGCGTGTGTTCAGAATCCTTCCGTTAGATGCTACACGAATTTGTGTTTTTAAAGGAACACTTTTCTGTTTTTCCCCGTCATGGACACAGACAGCAGTGTGGTGATCACGGGGGGCAGTGGGGAGAGGGCACAGCCCAGGGAGGGGAGATAAGAGGGATAAATGGTAAGGGGGAAAATCCACAATACAAAATAAATATAAAAAAGAACGCTTTGTTGTCAATCATTTTCTGCTACATGGAGGAACTGTAATAACAAACCTAAGACATAATATATTCTCTGATTTTAGGCTTTTAGAGAATAAAGAATAATGATAAATAAATGAAAAGAACAAAAAGAAAAAAAATTCTCCCTCCCTCCCTCCCTCCAAAACTCCACAAACAGCAGCCACAAAATAATTTCCAGCTTCCTGAAATGGTGACATCATACAGTAATTGTAATTAGTATTACACTGTATCAAACTGTGGTTGATACCTCAATAAAATGTACTTCATTGGTGAAGGAATAATCTATATTTACATCATGGTCAATAATTACCATAATGTAATTACTCAAAACTACTTTTTGTAAAAATTCTAAATTCATGTGAGACCTAGATAGAAGAAGAAAAGCGTGCCGCTCAAATTTCAACGTTAACATTTCTTCCTTTTGTTGTGCAGATTCGAGGCCTATGGAATAAATTCCATTTATCACCGTGGCTCCGTCCGTTCCTCTCGAATGCCGGCAGAGAAAGCTATAAAAACGGTGAACATGTCGAGGGGGAAAGGCCTCACTTCTGTCATTTTCAGAGTCCACACATTGGTGAAAGTATTTCAGAGTCTGCCCTGGCATGGCTAGAAGCATGTTTATTTCAATATTTTTTTTCATTTAGACCCACAAGGAGAAAAACTGATCAACGACCTCTTAGCATCCAAATCTTACATTAACGGTTTAACTGCACATAACGCCTTTTCAGGCTAAGAGTGAAGCCAGGATAATAACTGTACCCAATCTTCTAAAACTTCACACTCTGAGACAATTAGCTGGTTCCTAAACCAAAAAGAGAAAGTAGCACGGAAAAGCATTCAACAAACAAAGCAGGGGGTCAGCAGAGCTAACAACGGGCGGGCAGCGAGAGTCGGCAGGATCTCCCAGACGTGAGATGGCTGGGGCTGCAGGCGGAGTTCAACACCAAGTCTGCCAGGGCCCCAGGGCGGGCGGAGGAGCCCGTGCAGTGAGTCTATGCAAGGACAGTGGGACGACTGCCGAGGAGACGGAAAACAATAACGGGGAGGTGCTGCATGGTGCTCTCCGCGGTCGGTCAGTCTTCAACAGGGCCAACCTCGGGCCACAAAGAACGTTTTTAATAAATAAAGTGTGGAAGAGCCACCGCCGAAGCTTCTGGAGGACAGAGGTCAGTGCTGCTAGACATGGAAGGGGGCGAAGGGAAGACGGGGCCCCGCTGCACACTTGGGCTCGCTGAAAGGGCGTGAGGAAACAAAGACATAGAGTTTGAACAGTGCTGGCTTGTGAGAAAAGTCAACTTGTGACAAGTTCCTTCTGAACCTATTTTTAATATGATGTAAGCTATCAATAAAGAATAATTATTATAATCAACTAGAAAATGAGTCTGAAAAATTGGGACGGAAAAAAAAAATGAGTCATTCAACCCAAGGAGAGACACCGGGAGTACTTCCTGTGTGATCGCCCAGTAACGCCCAGCTGCTTTCCAGAGAGCGGTCCTGATTTACAGACTTGGAATGGGAGACCTCACGATTAGCGGTTTCCGACTTCTCAGTTTTTACCACCAATGCAGCCACCAAGTGACTGGGCAAAAATGTCCCCTTCTTCTTTTTTTTTGTTTCCTCCGGACTTAGCATAGAACCAGAGCTCAGTAAATGACCAGCGAGAAAAAGTGAGGTGATGGAACCTACGTTTGAACCGAGACCATTTGTTGTGGTTTCATTTTAAATTTCAAATCTTGTGCTCTTTCCTATCTTTCCATTCTTCCACACTGCCTCTCCTGCTACATTACATTGTTTTTTAAGTAATAAAATGCTAAACCACTTTCACTTGAAACTAGCATGAAAAAAAGGCAAAGAACAAAAGGGTGAAAAATACTCCTATACCTGTATCTATTGCAATAAGCTCATACGTAACAAAAAGAATGACTATTTCTAACCAGGAGTCCATAGCTAACTTAGAGAAAACACACATTGCAATTATTTAATAAACATTTCATTTCCTGAGCATAAATAGATAAGTGGCTACGGGAGAAATGAAATAATAGGAAAAATTAAATATACTAGTATGATAACGCGCCTTGATTCTCCTCATCACCAAAAGTAAGCTTCCCAACTTTAAAAGAAATAATAAATCCAATAATCTGCAAGTGCTGAAGTGTAAAAACCAAAGTAAAGAATAAACGGAAAGATCTTGTCATTTGAAGGCCCATTAGCTCATATAAGTTATAGAGTAAAACTCTATGAGCATTTGAGAAGACGGGTGCAGTTTAAGTCAAAGGCTAACTTAAAGTCTATAAGGCTTACAAAGAGTATATGCGCCCCTGTGTTCATTGCAGTGTTATTGACAATAACCAAGACCTGGAAGCAGCCCAAGTGCACGTCAGTAGATGAGCAGATTAAAAAGCTGTGGTCCATTTATACAAAGAAATACTATTCGACCGTAAAAAAAAAATCTTACTTTTTGCAACAGCATGGAAGAACCTGGAGATTATTATGCTACATGAAGTAAATCAGTCAGAGAAAGACAAATACCATATGAACTCACTTATATATGGAATCTAATGAACAAAATAAACTGACGAACACAATAGGAACAGAGGCATGAATACACAGAACAGACTGGCAGCTGTCAGAGGGGAGGAGGTTGGGGGACTGGATGAAAGAAGGTGAAGGGACTAAGCAAAAAACCATACATGACACACAGACACAGACGACAGCGTGGTGACAGCCAGAAAGAAAGCAGGGCTGAGGGTAGGTGCAGGCGGGCAAAGTCGGGGAAATTGGGACTGCAAGAGACTTTGCTCGGGGCGATGGGCCGATGATGCTCTGCTGAGTTGTGCACTTGCAACCTGTATGGTGTTGTGAACCAGTGTCACCCGAATAAATTCAACTGAGTAAGTGCATACACACA
>PVKM010045813.1:0-11870 GCA_004027735.1 Carollia perspicillata
TATCAGGTGGGAGGTTTACTGAGTGGTTTAGTTGACATTAGCCTCAACAATTGTTCAAAAGGAAGAGATGTTAATGCTGACGTCCTTTCAAGAAAAACCAAACAGTGATATTGCTTAAAACGAATATTATTTTACTTTATATACAAGGAAAACACAAGTGTGTCCAGAGGTAAAGCCAATTCTTTCCTCAAATAAACATGTTGGATTTTATACAAGATCTGCATAAGTATAAGGTACCATATCGCATAGTAACAAAGAAATTAATTTGGGAAAAATTAATTCATACATTTTCAATTACCCACAGTCTCCATCAATCAGGCATGCATTTTTAATCACATTCACACACATGCACACCCATCTAAGCTGGGTGCTTACACCAACGTGTAGAACTCAGTGCCTATGTCTGTGAAGTTCTAACTTTGTCATAGCCTCGAATCTATGTATCGAGAAAATGCTTCTCATTCTATATTTAAAGAATAATCAGGAAATTGAGTTGTGATTTGTGGATAATCTCTGTTGGCAGCAATTCTTAGCTTTAAATTGTTTAAAATTGCAAAATCTAAACAAACTTATATAAACCCTACCTCCAGAAGCAACTTTTTATTCACCATATTTTTTATTGACGACACATTAAACTTCGAAAAAGGGCTAAGTATTATGGGGATATATTTAATATGAAGGTCCCTAGACAGCAATTGTGTTAGGTAAGCTTTACTGAGTGCTTCTTCGGGCACTGCTTCCATCGCTCTGTGTGCATCACCTGTGTGGTCTTCACAGCAGCACTTTGAAGAGCAGTGTTAAGAACCCCATTTTCTTATGTGGAAAACTGAGGCACAGAAAGGTTAAGTAGCTTGCTCATGCTGAAACTGGCTTTTCAAACCAGGTAGTTTATCTCCTTTGCACCAGAAAACATCACAGTATATTTTCTTATAAGGATCTTAAATAACAATAATTTCAGTACTCTATAGACTGTACTGTGGTGGACAACCTGTCAGGAATTGAGGAGAAAAGGGGCAGTCTATCACTAGGTCTAAAAGATGGAGAGATTCAAGAGAGGCTTCCCAGATCCGGAAGCACCTGAGGTGCGTCTTAAAGGATGACACTACTTTTTCAGAACAGACAGTCTGAGAAAAAATTAATATATTTGATTAATTATGCTACTATAGTTGTCCCATTTCCCCCCTTCATTCCCCTCTGCCCTGCACCTCTCTCTCGCCCACAAACCCCCCAACCCTGAGAAAATATTTTTATATGCGCTGAGGCTTAAAATTTCACAGTGGGCCTAAGTAACCATATTTTAATATAGTCCGAATGTGATGCTGTTTAAAATAAATACAGAGAGTGTAGAGAGGTTCCATTCTGGTACCAAGATCAAATTTATTTGTTCTTGTTTATTTTTTTAATTGAGATATAACCAACACAAAATGTCATAGCAGTTTCAGGTACACAACATAATTATTTGATGGTTGTATGTACTGTGAAATGATCAGTACAATTTGTCTAGTTATCATCCATGGCTACACATACTTACAGTAATTTTTTCTTATGATGAACAGTTTTATGATTCACTGTACTATCGACTTTTAAATATCGTTAACTATATTCACCTTAATGCACATTACATTATTTCTTCTTAAAGGTGTCAAAAGCCACTGATGTGTCTTCATTGAGGATTCTCTTGGACAGAATTGCAGGTTTGAAATGATCACTCAAAGAGCCACTTAAAAGACTCACTGGAGACAGAGAAACAAGCCTGGAGACAGGGAATGTATGCAGGAAAGAGAGTGGGCTTGTGTAAGAAGTAATGAAGGAAACGGAATATTAGGGTTGAAGGTGTGAAAGGTAGAGATACGAGAAAAGAGTTCAGGATCCATGGGTTATGGGAATAGTAAGAACAAGACAAAAAGTCAGTACAGAATTGCACATAGAGAATACAAGGGAGGAAGAAGGAAAAATACACATATTCCTGACTTCTGTTTTGCTAGTATTTGGTATAGGCTTGGTTGTAAAGGCAGGAAAACATGAATATTATTAAACATTATACATCCATAGTTACTTATAATTACCCAGGTGAGCTATCTCAGAGGTATTTGAATACATTCATCTAGGGCTCACAAACAGGCTGCCAGTAGAGACAGAGACATAGGTGATTGGCATACAGGTAGGAGTCAAAGTCATAGAAGTGGAAAACATACCCTAGAAAAATTAACAGAGATAATGTGAGAACCCTGATTTTTAACTGCAAAGTGCATGAAGAAGAATTAGGTAGTGTCACAGATAATAAATTAAAAGAAAGCTTTAAGAATAAGAAAAGACAGATCGTATAAAACTCCACAGGTCAAATTAAATAATGACTGGTACAGGTTAGGGCAGTTAGTGAGCCAGAAGTGAGCTACATCAAAATAATTTTAATGGTTTTCTCTAGAGCTTAAAGAAAGGAGAAAGTGATTGGAACAGTGGGTAGATTTCAAAACTGTAGACGAAATAGATTGATCTATGATATGCTTGATTCAACGTGATAAATACCTCATTACTTAGTGTTTTCCAGACAACTAATAGTGTGTGTGTATGTGAAGACAGAGAGAAAGAGAGAGGTGAAGAGATAGACATTGAGAGACAGAAAGTTATTTTAAGGAATTTGGCTCACATGACTGTGTTGATATAATTCCAAAATCCACAGAGTAAGGCAGCATGCTGGAGAAGCAAGAAAGCAATACAGAGAAACTTAGTATGTCTATTCTATTTTTTTAATTATACATATATAAAATATGTATTCATATTACATTTACATGTAACATGACAGTTTCCTTAGGCCCTCGGGGTTAATCTCCTTAGATGGAGATGGAGAAGCAGCTTTGCTGGGCAGAAACACTCAGAATTTCAGGTCTCAAGGCCGCTAGCTTCTTCAGGGTCTACACACACATCTGCGTTCCAAATTTCAGAACCCCATTTCTGCCCAATCGGAGCATTCACTTCAAAAGTGGACTCACTGTGTGGCTGGGCCTTCGGTTTGCCTCGTGATTCAGCAGCTCACAGGGCCAGACGCTGGACTTGTTTTTCAACACTCTCAGCCCCTTGGCCGCAGCAGATAAAGTTCTGTCTCTGGCAGACATAGAAGTCCTCAGGTTTCTTATGTGGAATTTGAGTTGGGGATTCAAATCCCTGAGCATGTTTGTTTCTTTCTGTACTTTTTCCAATGCTGTAATCCAAAAGTGTCTCCCCAAATTCATGTATTGAAATTCTAATGCCTAAAGTAGGGATACTAGGGAACAGGGCTTGTGGGAAGTACTTCTATCATGGGGACGGGGTCCTCACGAATTACACGAGTGCTTTCAGAGAAAGGCCACAGAGCTCCCTAGTCCCTCCTGCCATGTGAGGACACAGCAAAGTGTACAACCCAGAAGAACGCCATTATCATATCATTCTGATACCCTGGCCTTAGACTCTTAGCTTCCAAAACAGCGAAAAGTAACTTTCTGTTGTGTATAAGGTAAATGGTTCTATTGTATTTTGTTATAGCTGTTCAAACACAGTAAGACATCTAGCAACATGAAGAGCAAACAGCCATATCATTATAATCATGAGTTTGACAGAAATGTACCATATGCCCTGACTGGTATGGCTTGGTTGGGCATCACCCTGAATAGCGAAAATTTGCCAGTTCCATCCCCAGTCAGGGCACATATGTGGGTTGTGGGTTCAGTCCCCAGTCGGACAACTTATCAGACATAGCCAATTGATGTTTTTCTCTCACGCTGATGTTTTTCTCCCTCTCTCTAAAAATAAATAAATAGAATCTCTAATAAAAATGTATCATATAAATGATCACTCAAATTCTTACCTTTTATAAGTGTTTACTTAGGAGTCTCCAATGGTGATATTCTGCATATCTCTGTTGCCACACCACCTCAGAGACCACCCGTGTTGTCTTCAGTATGGGCAATAGAGTCCTTGGTGTTTTTAACTCTAATTAGATGAGAGAGTCAGTTTCAGAAACCACAGAACTGATTAGGAACACTCATCTATCACTCCTGGTACCAGAATTTGTATCAATGAGGGATCTTCAGAGAATCAAAATAAATAGGATGTATATGGCTTGTATGTTTATATTTCTTTATTTATTTTAAATATATTTGGCTCATGCTATTGAGGATATAAAAGTCAAAAATCTTTAGGATTGGCTGAAAGGCAGGGGACTGAGAAAGAGCTGTAGTTTGAGCTGAAAGGTTTTCTGCTGGTAGATTTCCTTTGTGACTAGGAGAGGTCAGTCCCTGTTTTATTAAGGCATTCAGCTGGATGGATACATTATGCAAGGTAATCTATATTTTTCAGAGTTCACCAATTTAAATGTTAATCTCATTCAAAAAACACCTTCTCAGAAGCATCCAGAATGATGTTTAGTCAAATATCTGGGTGCCCTGGCCCAGCTACATTAATATGAACAATTACTTTTCACAGACATCTTAGGCCAAGTTAGATGCTGATAAAGATAAGATGGCCAGTTAGTCAGAAGAATGAAATGCAGTTGACTCTTAGGATTCAAGGAAGATAACTTTTTACAAGATTCTCAGGTGGTGCAACTAACAGCAATGTGTGATTTTCTTCACCATCAAGACACTGGAGGAAAGGACAAGAAGGAGCAAATGATTGTATCTATTCATTGTTGCAGGATTAAATGCCCTGTGTGATGGAAGAGTGGGAAGGGTACCAAGAAAGAAGTCTAAGAGAAACCAGGGTCACACTACAAATGCTAAAGTTCCAAAGAGATCTAGCCAGAAAAATACAGGCTTTTTTCTATATGAGTCGGGGCTGTGGCAATAGATATTTGGGAATTATGTGAAGAATTTGGTTTTGGATTAGTAAAAGGAATAAGAAAGAAAAAAGATAGAGATAGTGAGACAGCTTATTAAAATAGCTATAATTGCAAAAATAATGTCTATCTGGAATTTCCTCTAAGTTACCATGACGTTATGGCAATGTTTTGACTATATCCCTTTGCATAAAATATAATGCAAATTGTATGATAAAGTTATACTGACACATTTAAAAGACATTTTCAAGGCTCAAGTATCGTCTCTCTATCTGTCTATCTAGCTACTAAAGTTATGTAGCTTTAAGGGAAGCTCATAATGTAGTGTTAAATATCAGAGTTACTCCTGTTCATTTGAGATTCAAGGTTCACTGTGTTAACTCTGTCTTCAATACAAGATTTAAAACCTTTTGCGTCCTCTTGACTCCTGCCTCACTTACATATATGAGAACATTTGCAGCGTATTTGAGTGCCCTAAATCAAGGTCTTGTTTCTAATCCTTCCAGCTGCCAAATGTATTGACCTGGCTGCTAATCAAAGCATCTTTAGCCACTTGTTCTTTCTGTAATAAAACATCACAAGGAATCTTTAGATAAGCGTGCTATTTTATTGCACGCCTTGGTTCTTAATCATATCCTTGAGTTATATAGTTTCTCTCAATACATCAGGATATCTTTGAAATAACCATCATTGCATGTGACTAGATAGCAGTATATTTAAAAGAAAAAAATGCATGAAGTATAATTTGAGCACTAAACACAGTAAGGCACTTTTCAAATAGTTAATTCCCTTTGTATGCCAGTTCGCTCTCCTTCACAATTTGCTTCCTGCTTCTGGTGTGCTCTTTGTAATAGCAATCCCATAAAGCTTTAATGTGTTTACTTTAATTGAATCGGCAGGACCTTTAATGAAATTTAACTATCTTTAAGTCAATATATAAATAACTAGAACCAGAATTTGAAAATAACCTGGGCAGCATTAAGATTTCAGCCCTATTTTTTATGTTTCTCTTTCTTTCCACGCCTTTATATCTCTTCCCCCTCCTGCTGTTTCTCCACCCTACACCTAACTATCTTTCAGTCTGGTTTCATGGATATTGCTGCACTATAGTTACATAATAGCTGAGATAAAGAGTAAGGAGGCTTTGACTCAAATTCCAGGTGTTCAAATAATTACCAGTGCAAAAATGCTTGAGCACAACTGGGTCAGTTCACACTGATAATACAGTGTGATATCACATACTCACAGTATATATTCACCAGGAATATCTCAAGTGCAAATGCCACAGCTTCACAGTACAGTTCATGGAGTATGCGTGTGTCTGTTTGTCCATGTGTTATTGAAATCTTTTCTACAAAATATTAGTTGGATTCCTTGGAAAATGGTGCTGTCTTGGATCTAACATGAGGAACACCTACAACTTATATTTCATACCAGGTGATAAGAGATGGGACCTAGTGGAATTCTAATAAAGAGAAGTACCCTGGGAAAGTCCACCTATATGAAAAGGTAACCAAAATAGGGAGTACAGAGTGATAAAATGCCAATAAAAAATCCAAGTTTAATGTTTTGATCTTTTAACAAGAGTAGTTTATGAATATATACATGGTTGTATATTCATTAAAATGAACTTGAGATGCAATAAACATTAAACATAGTATATGTATAAATAAACATTCCTCTTTCTTTACTCTGAAAAAAAATTGCATGACTGTCATGGAGAGGACCATCTCTATATATTTTATTATTTGTGAGGCACCACATATTTTATTGCTACTGATATTTAATTACTTTAACTAATGTACAAAATTACTATTATGAAAGCAATCCTAGAATTTCCCACAGAGATGGCCTAAAGGAGATTTCCTATATAACACATATCAGTGTAACCACTGTCGAGTAGACTCTTAATGTATTCTCATGCTCATTATTAAAGAATGTCATTATTCCTTATTGATTTATGTCACCCTTCAAAAATGGTTAGTCTTCCACTGTTTATGAATGTTGGAAGAAGACATGAGATACCTGGATGAGAGAAAAGGGACATTATCACTCATAGTACAACACACAACGTGAGTGTCAGGGTGACTGAGTGGGTTTTCAGTGCCCCGCGCACCACAGGGGCGAATGGACAGCCCATGTGGGTGCTGCGCGTGCAGTGGCCTTTGCTGTGGGAAAGGGACCTTCATAGGCCCCTCCCTTTGCTTGGGAAAGAGGCATTATCTCTGCGCTACTGGGTAGTAAGCATGTCTACTGTGTACTTTGGATGAAGACACTCTCTCGACTTTTCCAGTTGGTTTACTATATTCCTAAACATTCTTGGAGGTATAGTCTTAAAAAAAAGACAGAGTGTTTTCTGTGTAAGACCTGCAGGAACATAAGGGATGGTGAAGGGTTGTCTCCAAGTGCCATGTAGTGTTTTGACTCACTAAAGCAACGCCATATAATAGTAAAGTTAAACACGATTTAAATTCCTTGTTCTGTCAGGGAACTGAGTTGCTTTGTCAGTAGACAAATTATGACAGCTTCCTCTCTCTCTCCCTTTCTTTTTTTCTGTCTCTTTTCTACTTAAGCAACATTAAGACAATTTTGTCTGGAGTACATATCCACTTATATTCTGAATCCTGGACTTAGAATTATAAATATAGAGGAGAGGTGGAACTTAATATATGAAGAAATGTCCCAGGTCTACTACTTCTTGTTGGTGATGTTGGTCTCCACAAATTAACTATTTTCTCAATAAGTGTAATCTTTGCAGTATACATACTAATTTGTCTTATCTAAATGATATACAACAACTTAGCTTTCAACCACTAGATATGAATAACTTTTGGGGATATAACCTCCTCAGAATTATACTGATATTCTCACTCATTGTTTAAAATGTAAGAATTATTTTTTCATTATAAACAATAATTTACTGTAATAAATAGGGAGTTTATATAAAATTAAATTTCTCTTTATTTTGCAAATTACTAAGGGCTAGTGAACTTTGAAATAATTGTTTGGATGTATTTATAGGATTTTATCACATAATTAACCTTCTATCATAAAGAATATGATATTTTCATCCAGAATGCTGCTTTGAAAGTGCTGGGCATTAAAAAAGGGCAATAATATTTTTTCATGATATACAAAAAGCCCTACATGCAATTCTTTGCTTAGTAAATGTATAAACTAAATAATACATTGGTAGCATTGAGGATATAGTTACAATTGTGTTGACAATCTCAGCTATTATTACAAATATGTTTCAAATAATACTCTTTGAGGACATTCCTGAAGGACAGTTCTGAAGCTTTAAAAACAAACAGAATAAATTAAAACACAGGGGAAACTAGAGTTTGAAAATGAAACAAGAAATGTTCAAAAACACAACCCTGCAGTAATTTCCCCTTCAATTAAGATATTTTGAGACCAAATGGGAAAATATTTAAAATAATTTGATTATCCTCTATGTGACTGTGATCAGGAAATTCATTAAAATTCCTCCATTGTTTCACAACTGTCCACAAATCAGAACACTGAACTTATGAACTCATGTAGTGCCAAAGAACATGGCAACTAGCAATAGCTGAATTTCTATCAAATGTTTAAAGAAATATTGTTTTATTTAAACAGAGCTTCTTGACCTAGTTAAAGCTTAGTTTTAAAGCTATAGTTGAAAATGCAAGTGAGATAAAGATAACATAAGTATATGTATTTTTGTTTCCTTCCTGTCTCCCTCCATCCATCTCTCCCTTTTTCCTCCTTTCTTTTCTTCCTTCTTTTTTTTTTAAAAATTAGAAAATGTCTCAAGAGACCAAAGGAAAGAAAAATAAAATTAGAGTGAAAACAGAGGCTATTACAACAGGTAAAAAACCACTAAATATGTGTACAAAAATACACCAGGCTTATTTTTAGAGTCATTAAAGACATCTAAAAATCCTAAGTATATTTTCAAATATCAAAGAATTATTGCAAAGACATATTTTAGTGAGAATCTTTGTGGATCTCTGGGTTGCCTAGAAGGCACAGAACTGCGAGTCATGTGTTTGACAACTGGTCTGCCCTTGAACAAGTAAAGTGTCGTCATTACTCCATGAAAGTTTGGACAGGCACTGGATGTCTTTTCAGTTGCGTATCTAGCTACTGTGCATCATGAAACATGAAAGCTTCATCCCCTCAGATAGTGGGCAGAAGAAGTTGAAATGAGGAAGGGATGGAAGAAAGCTGTTTTGGGATCCAGTTATTCTTGAAGAAACTGATGTCCCCAAACATCCAGGGTCTGAACTGACCAACTCCTCAAAACCCACTCCTCTTCCTGATCTCATTGTTTTATTTTTCCTGGAAGGAAAGAGGAGTTCTAAAATTGGGTTTGCTTGAAGAATATATATAGTTTTTCTCTGTGTAATTAACACTGTTTTTTCTCTTTTTTAAAAAACAAAGAATCTTAACCACACATTTTTTTTCCCTAAAAGTGACACAAGTATGTAAACATCCTGAGGTTCTGTTCTGCTTAATAAATGCCCCTGCTCTTGCTACTGTCCACTTCAAGGTCAAAGAGTGCCAGGGAAATCATCTGGGCAATAAAGGAAAACTGAATATTGACAAGAGGCTTTCAAGTACGAGCAGGTGTAAGGGGTTGGCAAATTATAATTTTCGGCCCAAATCCAAAGTGCTTCCTATATTTGTACATAAAGTTTTATTGGCACACAACCATGCTAGTTTGTTTACATATAGTCTATGGCTGCTTTCACACAAGATGGCAATGTCGAGTATTAGGACAGAAACAATATAGCTTACCAACACTAAAATATTTACTGCCTGGCCCTTTACAGAAAAGTGTGCTGCTCTTTAGTTAGATTATTATCCTCAAAACAACAAGAATGCTATGTGGACTCATGTTTTTCATTTGTAGATGCTCAGAACTGCTCTCTCAGTCCTGTCTGTCTGAGGGATTGAGAGGGCCAGTTATCAAAATGTGATCTCTGGGGAGGAACCGGCAGGGCGTGGTGGAAGACTTACAGGCTTTTTGTGGCTTTGCATAGCCGTATTGCCTCAGTATCCTCATCATTACAATAGGAATAATATGGAAAGACAATAATAAGGTTATTATGGGGATTACCTAATAGGGGATTACCTACCTGTGGAGGTAGGATGATGTACTTAGATTCTCAGCCAGTGTCATCAACGTCACTGTGCTACACTCCAGACTTTTTGTCCAGTGTGGAAACTGTGATATTGCTGATGGAATTTGTGGATGTGAGCTTCAAAGAAAGTTGTTTAGCTACATCAGAAAGTACATTTCACTCCTTAGAACAAGAGAAAAGTACAGGAGGAATCTAGCATATCCTATGGAGTAAGTAAGACACACGTTCCCATTTCCACTATTGCCCCTGTGCTTGCCACGAACCTCCCAGCACGCCCATGTCCCAATCTCTTGTTTCCTTATCTAGATGCACCCAAATGACCAGAATAGTATCATGTGAGCTTGGATACACAGTCACAATAAGTAGAGAAATTATTACTAGAAATCGTAACTTCATTTTGTTCAGAGTGCAGTGATCCCTGTTATAAAGCAAGCATGAAGCACATTCATTCAGTGTTTACAATGTAGTGGGAAAGTCAGGTTAAAACAAAGTATGCCCCTGTGAACAAGTAAACAAAATCAAGACCAGCATCTTGTAGCACACTAGAGATAAAGTAAATGTTACTATGATTGGTGGAGAAAAATAATTGAAACACCTATTTAAAAGATCTCACGTTTTTATTATACACTTTTATTTTCTTTTTTCCATTTATTTTATTTTATTGTTGTTCAAGTATAGTTGTCTGCCTTCCCCCCTCCTCTTCCTCTGACCCCAGCCATCCCCACCTCCCTCCCCTGATTCCATCCCTCCTTGGTTTTGTCCGTGTGTCCTTTTTAGTTGTCCCTGAAAACCCTTCACCCTTTTACCCCCATTATCCACCCCCACCTCCCCTCTGGTTACTGTCAGATTTTTCTTAATTTCAATGTCTTTGGTTATATTTTGCTCTCTAGCTTGTTTTGTTGATTAGGTTCCACTTAGAAGAGACATCATATGGTATTTGTCTTTCACCACCTGGCTTATTACACTTAGCATAATGCTCTCCAGTTCCATCCATGCTGTCACAAAGGATAGAAGCTCCTACTTTCTTTCTGCTGCATAGAATTCCATTGTGTACATGTACCCTAGTTTTTTTGATCCACTCATTTACTGATGAGCACTAAGGTTGCTTCCAGCACTTGGCTATTGTAAATTGTGCTGCTATGAACATTGGGGTGCATAGGTTCTTTTGGATCAACTTACCCCATACACAAAAATGAATTCAAGGTGGATAAAATACTTAAATAGAAGTCATGACACCATAAAAGTCCTTCAGGAGAACATAGACAGGGAAATCTCAGATATTCCACATAACAATATTTTCACTGATATGTTCCCTAGAACAAGGGACATAAAAGATAAAATAAACAAATGAGATCTCATCAAAATAAAAAAGTTTCTGCACAGCTAAAGAAAACAGCATTGAAATGAAAAGAGAACCAACCTTATGGGGAAGCATATTTGCTATTGATACCTCAGACAAGGGTTTGATCTCCAAAATATATAGGGAACTCACATAACTCCACTCTAGAAAGACAAAAAGCTATTTAAAAATGGGCAAAGGACTTGAACAGACACTTCTCCAAGGGGACATATAGAGGGTCCAGAGACATATGAAAAGATACTTACTATCACTAGCCATTAGAGAGATGCCAAAGTTAAAACCACAATGAGACACCACTTCACACTGGTCACAATGGCCATCATAAACAAAGCAACAAATAACAAGTGCTGACAAGGTTGTGGAGGAAAAGGAACCCTAGTACACCATTGGTGGGAATGCAGACTGGTGTAGCCACTATGGAAAACAGTATGGAATTTCCTCAGAAAACTAAAGATGAGACTGCCTTTGACGTGGCAATTCCACTGCTAGGATTATATCCTAAGAAGATCTCACTTTTCTTTTCCTGGCTGATTTAAACATTTGTCAGGTATAATGTCTGTGTCCTTTA
>PVKM010045814.1:0-11875 GCA_004027735.1 Carollia perspicillata
TTCATTGCCATTTTTCCCCTTTGTGCCTGTTTTCCTTTCTCTCTCTATTTCTTCTTCTTAAAGCAGTCCCTTTAGCATTTTTGCAATGCTGGTTTGGTGGAAATGTATTCCTTTAGCCTTTTGCTTTTGTCTGGGAAGCTCTTTATTTCACTTTCCATTTTAAATAAGAGCTTTGCTGGATAGAGTAGTCTTAGTTGCAGGTCCTTTCTTTTCATTCCTTGGAATATTTCCTGCCAGTCTTTTCTGGCTTGTGTTTCTGTTGAGAAATCAGCTGACAGCCTTATCAGAGTTCTCTTGTAGGTAACTAATTATTTCTCTCTTGCTGCCTTTAGGATTCCTTCTGTCTTTAAACTTTACCATTTTAATTGTGCTGTGTCTAGGTGTGGGCTTCTTTGGGTTCATTTCGATTGGGACCCTCTGTGCTTTCTGAACCCTCATGATTCTCTCCCTCACCAAATTAGGGAAGTTTTATGTCATTATTTCTTCAAACAGGCTTTCTATTCCTTGTTCCCTTTCCTGTCTTTTGTATCCCTATGACGTGAATATCATTATGTTTGACGTGTCCCAAAGCTCTCTTAGACTATCTCATTCTTTTTAAGTCTTTTCATTTTGTTGCTCCGACTAGGTGTTTTATTCCACCTTGTCTTCTAAATTGCTGATTCAATCCTCTGCTTTTTCTACCTTGTTTTTAATTCCTTCTACTGTATTTTTTATTCAGATATTGCATTCTTTGTTTCCAACTGGTTCTTATACAAAGCTTCTATATCTTTTATAATGCTGGTAGTTCTCACTAAGTTCCTTGAGCATCCTCATTACCATTACCTTGAATTCTATGTCTGATAATTTGCTTGCTTTAATTTCACTTATCTCTTTATCTGGGGATCCCTTCTCTTTCATTTGGAGGGGTTTTTTTTTGTCTCCTCATTTTAGCTGTCTCTTTGTGTTTGTTTCTATGTATTAGATCACTCTGCTTTGACTCCCTGTATTGTGGGGTGGGCTTATGTGGTAGGAGTCCTGTGGGACTCAGTGGTGCAAACTCTTTGATCACCTGATTTTTGTACTCTAGCAATGCCCTTTATGTGGGTTGTGTGGGCTTTCCTATTGTATTTAGGTCCTAAATATTGTTGGCTTGTTTGTTGGTGGGGTCTCCCCTCTGGCCAGCTGGCTGACTGAGAGGCTCAACTCCCACCATGTCTTGTACAGGCACTGGCAGAACAGAACACACACACAAAAGAAACCAAAACAAGCAACCCCCCAGCAACAACAGCAATTTCAATGACAAAAGATTAGAGAATAATAAAAGTGGAAGGAGAAATAGAATATTAGGGGAAGGCAACAATAAAAGAGAAAGAATAATAGAAGACCAAAGTACAGCAAAGTAATTACGGGAGGAGAAAAGGGGAAGAGAACTAATATCAATAATGAATTGAAAGAGGAAAACAGGAAAAAGGAACAAGGAAAAAGAAAGAATAACAAAAATAAGAAAGGAAAGAAGAAGGGAACAATGGGGTAATCAATGGTAAGAGTAAAATAAAGATATGAAAGAAAAAATAGAACAAAAGAAAAATAAAAAATAATACAAAGGCTATGAAGAAGAAAAAATAACAAAAATAATAAAAAGGAACAAAGCAGAATTCTTCTCAGAAGAGTTCAGTGCTTGCCTGCTGGGTTCTTCCTTTGGATGTGGCTCTGATGTAGTCTGAGGCTGGTGTAATCCAATGTCAGGTCATGTCCACATCTAGACCTAGGCGGCCTGTTTGAAGCTACACATGATCAACAGTTTGTGGCTGAGTCCTTCTGGCTTGACTGTGCCCAGGATGAGCCCAACTACTCTTAAAAGCTGGGTTTTATCAGCAATGGACCCAGGTGTGTGTCAGCAAATGTCCTAGGTCACTGCAGGATGCACCTCTGCCTGTCTCTGCCTGCCAGCCTGTTGTTAGTCTTAGGGTAGTAACAGGCCAGATTGTTTTGAAGATGGCTTCTGGCGAACTCGTGCCAGGGAGCTCCCACTGTGTTCTCCCTTTGGATATGGCTTTTATGTTGCCTGAGGTTGCCTGAGGCTGCCATGGTCAGGTGTTGACTATGTCTAGCTCTTGGCAGGCTATTTGAAGCTACAAGAGTTTGTGGTTGATTCCTCTGGCCTTGGGTGCACCTAGATTGGGCCAAGCTGCTCTGCTAAGCTGGGTTTTATCAGCACTGGGTCTGGGAATATGTCAGCAAGCAACCCAAGTCACTGCAAGATCTGCTTCTGCCTGTCTCTGCCTGCCCATCTGCTGCCAATTTTAGATTAGTCACAGACCTGTTTCTGAAAGGGCTTCCAGCACAATTGGAGTGGAGGTGAGGAGGGACTCCTGGACCTCCCATGGCAGGTGCTTTTCAGACTTTATGGAAGATCGTGTGCATGTTCCCCTGCCCAGAGCCACCAGTTTGAGTCTGTCTAGGATCTTTTCCCCCATACTCTGCAGGGCAGGGCCCCTAGTAGGCCAAAGGGTGGAGTCTTCAGGGGCCAGATTTTGGGTCTGCTGGAAACCAGGAGGGCGTTTCTATGTCTCTCCATGAGGGGGGAGCACCAGCCTGTTTCCCAGGAAAGTGTACCATATGGCTGTGCCCTACAAGAGCCCATCTCTAATACCCCCTGAGTCTGAATAGGTTGCTATCTCCTCAGCAAGAGTTAAGATGAAGGATGGAAGGAAAGAAAAAAACCTGACAAAACAAGGCAAAACACAGAATTAAACAAACAAACAAAAAAGATGCAGTGTGTGGTGAGCAGGATTCCAGGGGTTAGGGAACACCGAATCTTACAGGGTAAGGTAACTAACTGCTTTTCTCCTGGGAAGAGCTTGCTCTTCTCAAGAAAGATGGCTGCTGCAGAATTCAGGTCTATCCCAGCACATAAAACCCCACCGCTGCTCCCCACATCTCTCCCCCGTGTTTCCCACTCCAGACTCTCGTCATGGTACTCCAGTCCGCTCCATCCTCCCTTCACTTGGGCCCGACGTAAGTGTTTATGAGTACAAAACCTGTGCTTTGGCCTCTTCATTAAAAATTAATAAAGAAAGAGAAAAAAGGTGGCTTTCTCTCCAGTGTGTCTCCTCTCTCTTCAGCAGACACCAACCCCACAGCCTTTCACCTCCCAGTGCTCTGTGGTCTGCTGATCCTGGCATCCGTGTTCTGTGCTTGGGAGCCAGTTTGTGGTCCCAGCTTCCCTCCTTTCAAGGGGAGGCTCCTGTGGTTGTGCTACTGCCTGGGCCAACTGCCCATGCGAGCAGGTCTGCCTCTTTAACAATCTCACCCTTCTTACTGGTCGTGGTGGGTTTGTTCCCAAAACTTGGTTAAAGTCTCTTTTTTGGGTAGTCTTTGGTTTATTTCAGGTGTCTAGTCCTCTCTTTAGTTTTATTTCCAACTTGGCTCTAGGAGGAGATGCATGATATGTCCTCTTACTCTGCCACCATCTTGCTACTTGTGCCTAGTATGTTTGGTAAGGAAGGTTGTTTCACTGAAGGACCTTACCCACAGGGAGCAGAGTGGGGAGGAAAACTTCTAGTTCAGGGTCCTCCTAATTTCACCAGATGTTAAGGTAGCACATCATTTGAAACTTTAATTTAGGTTTTATACCACAGTAAAACATTTATGGGGCTCAAAAGTAGAAACTACATAAAATGGAATCCCCAGAGAAGTAGCGTTTCCACTCTCATCGCTTCCACTCTATTTTCCACATAGAAGGCTTATTGTCTTAGTTTCTGATTCATTTTTCACTTTGAAAATAATAAGCAAATGAGCAAATATCTACCATTCATCATATCTACCTACCTACCTATCATCTATCTGTCCATAAGTTATCTATCCGTCTATATCTTCTTTTTCTCTCTATAAAAAGGAAGCTTACTGATGTACATTGTTTTGCATCTTGCTATTTTCAGCAACAACTGTCTGTATTAGTACAAAAAGATCACTTTATTTTCCTTTTTTAATTAATTTTTTACTTTTTTACAGCTACATAGGACACCATTGTGTGGAATTAATCATAGTTTATTTAATGAGTCCTTTATTTTAGTAGACCTTTGAGATGTTTAGTCTTTTGATACTTCAGTGCCATAATGAGTAACATTGTGCGTGTGTTTTGTTGTCTTTCTGGGGAATATCTTCCTGGCAGAGTCTAAAAGTGGGATTGCTGAGTAAAAGTGAAATTCATGTAAAATCTCATTAGATATTGCTAAATTCTTGTTCATGTGGAGTTGTGCTATATTCCTGTTACAGAACAGACACACAGGGTCAAGGGGGGTATGATATACTATTACCAAAAGGACCCATCACTAGGTTCACTCGTCTGCCGCCTTAGGAAAGACATCTCTCAATGCCAGAGATTTGTGAAAAGGAAAGGAAATGTTTGTTAAAAGCTATACAGACTTAAAGTAATGACCTAATGTCTTCATTAAAATATCAAAGTCCTTTTGGATACCCACAGATGCCCACAGTGCTTCCTTCTCCCCCTGCCCAAATCTGGGATACTGTAACTCAGGAAAAGAAGTAGGCATCCGTGATTCAGGTTGCTGGCACCATCCTTCCTGTGTCGCCTTCCAGGCAGGATCTCTAATTAATCCAAAGCCATGTGGCACCTTCTCATGGCCTACTGGCAAGAGTTCTTTCACCCTTCTCCCAGGCAAAGTCTCTCCTGCTTCCCAGGCCAGGTGGCCAAAGGGAGCACCCCAAAGCTGCATGGTCCTCTTCTACCAAAGCTGCAGGGGTCCCCACTCTGGCCAAAACCACATGGTTCTTCTCTCCACCAGAGCTGCGGGGGTCTGCACTCTGGCCAAACTGCATGGTTCCCTCTCCACTAAAGCTGCGGGGAGGAGGGTCGCCACTCCGCCAAAGCCGAGTGGCAATTCTCTGATAAAGCTGCATTGCGGTTCTCTCCACCCAAGCTGCAGGGGTCCCCACTCTGCCAGAAGCACTTGGCTGTCTCCGCAAAGCTGCAGGTGGCTCTTGCTGGCAAAGCTGCAAGGGAGTCCTCACTCTGCCAAAGCCGCATGGCTCTCTCTCCTCAATGGTTGCCGTTTCTGGGTTTAAATCATCATGCCAATTCTCCTCTGCAGCCCCATTTCCGACTCCTCCCACAATCAGCTACACTTGCCAGCACTCCTATATCCTTCCAGCTTTACTGGACTGCCATCATGAGTCTGGGCAGGTGTGGCCCTATGGCATGGAGCCAATCTTCTCCAAGCTCTCATGCAGGCGCCGTAACCTTGGGGGTTACAAGTTGGGGGAAAGTCCCTTTCCATCCCTGGCTCAGAGCATGGCCATAGCTATTTAACATATCTATGCAGCCAGTTAAAGGTTATAGATATGTTAAATGACCATGCCAGATGTTAGCTACAAAGCTGTTGCTGTACAAAACAGCTCTCAATGTACCTGCTCCATTTGTCCCTTCCCCCAACACACACCTGTGGGCGGCAGGGAGGGAAGGGATGAGCACATACTATATATCTTTCTAGTATTTCCTGGACACCTTGAGTTCTGGACCCCATTCCAAATCCCTTTTTTGGGGACCCCCTTTTGGCTGCACCCTGTTACATTCCCACTTCTGGACATCGATGTATGCCTCTGTTCCCTCACCACCAGAGTCTGCTTCAAACTTTTCGATTTGTTGCCAGTATGAGGAATGTTATATCAGAGAAATTTTACTTTTATTTCTCATCTCAATGAGATTTATGGATTCTTTGTGCATTTAATTGCTATTTATGTTTATCTTTCTCTGGAATATTTATTCAGGTCTTTTGTCTAATATATTCATAGATTTCAGGTCTTCTAGACCTTATAAAAGGGCTCTTTCTAAAATTAGGAGATCTTTTCTTTCTGTAATGTACACAGCAAATATTTACTCCAACTTGGACATTTAAAAATTTCATTATGATGTTCTTTGCTAAATGAGATATTTTTATTTTAATATATTTGAATTTGAATTTAAAATATCCTTCTTTATTGTTTTCGGATTTTCCCCCTCTCCAAGTAATAGATGTATTCATGCCTGTTTTCTTCAAGTACTTGTATGATTTCTTTTCTTTTCCTTTTTTTTTTTTGCAGTTAGGTCTGTGATCCGTTTGGAGTTTATCCTGGCACACAGTGTGAAGTATGGATTTAATCTTCACTTTTTCTGAATGGTTAGTTAATTATCCCAGTACTAGTTATGAAAATGTCTATTGTACCAAATGATTTTATGTATTACCTTTATCAAATATTAAATTTCTACATGTACTTTTTAATGCAATATTTATCAAGTTTATCTCAGCACTACACTCATTTGATAAAAAGTGTTAGAAGTTCATCTTCTTGACCTATGCTCTAGAAGAGTTCAGACAGCACTGGGTATATCTAGTCTCTGAAGGTTTAATAAAATTCTTGTGAAACCATAGTCACTGGCTTGGTGCTTTTGGTGAACTGTGGCTCCTTATTTACTTTGTTTTCTAGAATTTTTTTCTCTTTTGATAAACCCTGTTTTCCTATAAAATGAGCCATTTCATCTAGGTTTTCTAATTCATTTTTGTGGAATTGTTCAAAATAATCTTTTGTGATTTCTTTAAAAAATAATGCTCTTTTTATTATTCCTTATTTTGTGTAATTGGGCTTTTTAATTTTATTTCTTAGGAGTAACTGGCTAAAGTTTGCTTATTTTGTTGATTTTTGCAAAGAACAAGCTACTTAAAAAGTAATTCTACCACTTTCTGTATTTTAGCCTACTAATTTCTCAAGTCGGTTTTTTAAAAACCAAACAAGCAAAGAAACAGACCTGCCACCAGGCAAATAAGCCACCAGTTCTGCTCATTTTCAGGATTACTTTGGTTATTTGGGGTGGGGGGGTTGGTGGTTTCATATGAATTTTAGGATTTTTTTGTCCCATTTCTGTGATAACTACCATTGGAATTTTGATAGGGACTGCATTAAATCTGTCGTATGGATATTTCACAATATTAGTTCTTCTAATCCATGAATATGAAATACCTTTCCATTTATTTGTCATCTTCATTTTTTTTCCTCGATGCCTTATAGTTTTCAGTGTACAGGACTTTCACATCTTTGGTTAAATGTATTTCTAGGTATTTTTTTCTTGGAAATAATTGTAAATGACATTGTTTCCTTAATTTCTTTTTCTGATAGTTTGCTATTAGAATATTAAACACAACTGATTTTTGTATATTGATTTTATATCCTGCAACTTTACTGAATTCAGTCATTACTAATTCTAACAGTTTTTTGGTGGAGTCTTTAGTTTTTTTTTATATATGATACCATGTCATCTGTAAATAGTAACACTTTTAATTCTTTCTTTCCAATTCACATGCTTTCTATTTTTTTTTCTTGTCTAATTATTCTGGTCTGGACTTCCAGTACTGTGTTGAATAATAGTGGTGGAAATGGGCATTTTGTCTTGTTTCTGGTTGTAAAGAGGAAAGGCTTTCATCTTTGCACCATTGAGAATGATGTTAGCTGTGGGCTTTTTATGTGTGGCCTTTATGTTGAGGTGTGTTCCCTCTACATACACATTATCAAGATTTTTTATCACAAAAGAAAGTTGAATTTTGTCAAATTATTTTTCTGCATGAATTGAGATGACCATATGATTTTTATCTTTTGTTTTGTTAATGCAGTATATCATGTGATCAATTTGCAGATGTTGAACCATCTTTGCATCCCTGGAATAAATCCCACTTGATTATGGTATATGTTCCTTCTAGTGTATTATTGAATTCAGCTTGTTAATATTTATTAACATTAATAAAATATTAATATATTTTGTTAATATATTTTGATGAAAATTTTTACATCTATGTCCATCAGGTCTATAATTTTCCAGTGGTGTTTTTGTTTGGTTTTGGTATCCGGGTAATGCTGGCCTGTAAAATGAGTTTGGAGTATTCCCTCTTCTTCTATTTTTTGGAAAAGTTTGAGAAGATTGATATTAATTCTTATTTGATTATTGATAGAATTTATTAGTGAAGCCACCTGGTCCTGGAATGTTGGGAGATGTTTGTTTGTTGTTGTTGTTTTTAACAAGCTGAGGGCCAGGAATCTCTAACTCTTGGGGTATATTGGCAGTTTCAAAAAAGTTCAGGATCAACTGTAGAATTGTTCTTTTTTTTTTACTTTCACCTGTCCCTTCCCCTCACTCCCCTTTACAACCATTAGCTTATTCTCTATATCCATGGATCTGTTTCTATTTTATTTTTTTATTCATTTGTTTTATTTTTTTTTTTAGATTTTATATATAAAAGAAATCATACAGTATTTACCTTTCTCTGTCAGACTTATGTCACTTAGCATAATACCCTTTAGGCCATCCATTTATTGCAAATGGAAAATTTCCTTTTCTTATTGCTGAGTAACATTCTATTGTGTGTGTGTGTGTGTTTACCACATCTTCATCCATTCATCATTGATAGATACCTAGGTTGTTTTCATATCTTGGCTATTATAAATAATGTAGCAATGAATATAGAGGTACAGATATCTTTTTTAATTAGGAGGTTTTTTTTCCATTACTAATTTAATCTTCTTACTAGTAATTGATCTATTCAGATTTTCTATTTCTTCATGTCAGTCTTGTAAAGTTGTGTGTTTCTAATGAATTATCTATTTTCTCTAAGTCTTCAGAGCACACAAACTTTTGCTAATAACGAAAATGCACACTACTTTGGAAAGTGATTTAAATAGGCCCTAAGTCTGGATAATTAAATTATTGATAAATTCTGCAACTTTCAAGTACTTGCAGACATGCAAACCAAGTAAACAAACTGTTGCCTTGTTTCAAAAATAACTAAGAACATTTTTATTACCAACTATTAATAATTTATAAGAAGCTGCCTTGAAAATGCTAGAGGTAGCTGAAATAAAATTAAAATACTAACATTTATTCTTTGCTTTTCTGGTTTATAAGCAATGTAATTTCATTGCTAAAATTTGGAAAATAAGAAGTTTAAGAAAAAGAAAGAATTCTATCACTTTTAAATAAACGATTGAAATGTTTTTTCATATTTCCTTAAGATACTCCTGTGTATATAGTTATATATTTCAAAGTGAAGTAATTCTTTATATACAATTTATATCCTATTTAATAACTTAACAAAGTTAAAATTATATGTCTTTAAATATTTTTCAAAACTATAATTTTCTTTTTCAAAAAATTATTTATTTATTTCTAGAGAGAGGGGAAGGGAGGGAGAAAGAAAGGGAAACATAAGTGTGTGGTTGTCTCTTGCATGTCCCCTACTGGGGACCTGGCCCACGGCCCAGGCATGTGCCCTAGCCTGGGAATCAAACTGGCGACCCTTTGGTTCACAGGCCAGTGCTCAGTCCACTGACCCACCCCAGCCAGAGCTCAAAAATATAATTTTTAATAGCTACATAGCAGTCCATAATACAGGCCTGTTTTAATTTATCTAGTCTACTAAGGTTGAATATTAACGTATTTTTATTTGGTGATAAGTAACCTTGCAATCCCTTCCCTTACACATATATCTGAGCAATTATTTTCATTATTTCAGAAATTGGTTTCCTAAGTTTAGGATAATGAACAATTTAAAGCCCATTGATACAGATTCCCATATATATCAATTTTTCAAAAATCACTATAATAATTAACATGTGATTAATAAATGTGGTGAAGGATATGAAAGTCTTCATGAGGCTGAAGTGTAGTGAGAGACAGTTCTTATCGTTTATTTTTTAAAATATTTTATTTCTTTATTTTTAGGCAGAGGGGAAGGAGAAAGAGAGGGAGAGAAACATCAGTGTGTGGTTGCCTTTTGCATGCCCCCTACCTGTCCCGCAACCCAGGTGTGTGTCCTGACTGGGAATCAAACTGGCAACCTTTGATTCACAGCTGGTGCTCAATCCACTGAGTCACACCAGCCGGGCTGAGACAGACCTTAGAGTTTAGAGGGAACAATGTAGCCCTGAGAGTTACTTGACTCCCATGTTTTCCCAAAGCACATAGATTTCACAAACCCATGTCCTCTCTGTTGGAAAAGTCCCAAAATACACACTCTGGAAAAATGTTGTGAACCAAAAAAGGAATTGATCGGGATTAAAAAGAGAATGGGATTCATTCTGCTTTTTCAGGTTTCTTGGTGCCTCTGAACAACATGCGTCAGCCAGTACTGGCTGTTGTTTTCTCAGGCAGAATTCTAAGGTGTCCCTGAGATGCCCATACCCTGGTGTACACACTCTGTATAAACCCCAGGACTATACATATTATGGATTTATATGGCATAGCTGACTTGGAGAAAAGGCTTTTATCCTAGTGGGCTTGACCTAAACATAAACTCTTGAAATCCGAGTCTAGAGGTCAGATACTGGAGAAGTCAGGGAGATACTTGTTGTGTGAGATGGATTTGACAGGAGGAAGTTTCTCACAGCTGTCTTTGGAGGTGGAGGAGGCAACGTGGCCAAGCACGTGAGAAGACTCTGGACTTGAGAACAGCCCCCAGGTGACAACCAGCACGTACACAGGGACCTCAATCCTGAAACTGTGTGAAACTAAATTCTACCAACAACTCTGGAAAGCTTGGCAGCAGATATTTCCCTCTTTAGTCTCCCAGTGAGGATGCAGGCAGCTGACACCTCGATTTCTGCTTTGTGAGATCCTGGGCAGAGGACCCAGCTCAACCATGCCCAGTACTAACCCATGAGATAATAATGAAACTGAGATAATAATGTGTATTGTTTCAAGTGTTGAATTTGTGGTGATCTGTTATGTAACAGTAGAAAATAATACATTTGTGCTATAGGAAAAAAAAACTAAAATTGTAGTGGCCTAACAAAACAAATGTATATTTCTTACTCATGCTCCATGAAGCATTGATTTGGGTCCTGGCTGCCTGGCCCAAATCTTGGTCTTCCAAGCTCCTGGGATGATTCTGTGGGCCTCCCCCCCTGGGGCTTTTTTCACTGTAATCACTCAGGGACCCAGTGTGGCAAGGTGTATACTGGTCCCTCAATTTCTGTTTAGAGTGACAGATGTCATGTCTGTTCACATTTTACTATCCAAAGCAAGTTGCATGGCTCACATCTAATTTCGGAGCAAGTAGGAAACTGAAATTATGCAAGCAGGAAAATGGGAATTTTTGCAAACAGTTAATAACTATCACACTATGCTAGAGCAGTCAGTAGGCCCCAACCAAACCAAATGGGGGTGTAGTATTTCGGGGACAAGTCCATCAATGGTTCAATTCTTGGGTTCCATGCTGCCTGAGATAGTATAGACTGACTTTCTCACTCACTGGCACCTTCGAAGGGAAGTTTTCCTTTGGTACCCCTTTGACCAGTGCTCTGAAAGCAGCAATTTTGTTCACTTATTTTTTTTAAGATTTTATGTATTTATCTTTAAGGGGAAGGGAAGGAGAGAGGGAGAGAAACATCAATGCGTGGTTGCCTCTTGTGGGTCCCCTGCTGGGAACTGGCCTGCAACCCAGGCATGTGCCCTGACTGGGAATTGAACTGCAATTCTTTGGTTCACAGGTCCACGCTCAGTCCACTGAGCTACACCAACCAAGGCTTGTTCACTTATTCGACAAATATGTTATTTAAGATTTGTGTATTGTCTTGAAAGATGCCCTCCAGCAAGTCCTCTCATGTCTACATATTTATGCTTTTCTTCCCATCAAGACGTGCAGTCTATTTCTCCTCTTCTTGAAACTAGGCTGGTTTAGTGGCTTACTTTAACCAGTAGAATGAGCCTCTGCTTTTGCTTTCTTGGAAGCCAGTTATCACATAAGGAGGTCTAGGCTATCCTGGAGACCCCATGTGGACAGAAATCCAGAAATATGTCAGAGTGCCTTGGAAATTACAACCCAAGCTGAGAGTCAGCTGAGTACAGGCACAC
>PVKM010045815.1:0-11865 GCA_004027735.1 Carollia perspicillata
CCCCGGGTTGGACCTCAGCAAACTGGGAGATGGCCGGCCAACCCCACCTTTGATTCCCTGTCACCGTAATTATGACTGCCATTTACTAAGCACTGCCTGTGTGGTGGGATCCCTCACCGTGAAGACCCTCCAACTCCTTTGAGGCGGTTGTTTTCTAGATGAGAAAGTGAAACTCAGTGGGGAATCCAGGCGAGAATTTAGTTTCATTTGATTCCAAGTCCCATCGTTTTCCACTGACTCTTTCAAAGTCAAATGCAAGTGTAACCTCCCAGGCAAGCTTGTCATTCACTCTCTCAGCCTTTTGCAATGTCCGCTTCCCAGCATCACCTAATCTGTCATTGCATATCCAGTTCCCAGTGTTGGGCTGGGTGCACGGTCAGTGCTAGTGAAATGCTCACTGCACACAGCGAGGTCTCCTACAACAGGTCTTTTTCCTTCCTTCAAAAAACACTTGGTATGGGCCCTGTGCCAGGCATGTAAAATACAATGAGCCATAACTGCAAGAGTAAAGCCATGTAACACGAGTCATAAATTACAGTGCTGGCCTCGAGGGGGAAGTGATAAATTCTTTTATACTATCCTATACATACTTCGTAGTACTAATCACTTTTAAAATTTTAATTCCATTTGTCTTTTAAATTACAAGATGATTCATACCCTAAAATGATCTCCCTTCCCCTCTCCAATCCCATCTTGAAATAAGCAAAGGTAATAATCCTGAGTATGTATCCGCAAAACTTTCTGTATGCTTAAACACACACACACACACACACACACACGGGTTTTCTCCCCTTTTATCACTTAAGAAATAGACAGGATATTATTATAAGACTCTATGGCTTGCTTTTTTTTCCCCAGTAAATAAAAAATCAAGAATTTCAGTACAACTGAATCTAACTAATTATTTTAACTGTGATTAGAATCCATAATAAACTCTAGCACAATTCATATAACTATCCACCTCCCGAAAGACTTCCAGGTTTTGCCACAAAAAACAAGGCTGTGATAAATATTCCATACACAAGGTCTTACGTCTGGGTACTTTATCTCAGAAAAGATCTATTCGCACAAGCAGAGCAGCTGAGGGAGAGGATGTGCACTTCGTGTTTGTGTCAATGTCGCCACGCCCCCTTCCAAAGAGGCTGGCTGTGGCCACCACGCCCCAGCAACAACGCAAATACGGGGGCCTACTCCGTTACCACGTCATCAGCACCCAGATGTCGCATTTTAAAAATTCTTGCCTCGTGGATGTGAAACCCTGACTAGTAGTCTCGTGGAGTAGCCTTTTGTGTTTGATCGTCTGTCTGTGTCTCCTTTTCTGCCAGTCCGCACTTTCCACCGCTGTCCATGTCTTCCTGTCACTGAGTGCCTTGCACAGGGATGACACTCTTGTAATATACATGGCAAATATTTTCCCCCTACTTGTCTTTCAACTCCGTTTAATTTTGCCATATAGAACTTCTGAATCTTCATGTCGTTACCGCTAATATACCAGTCTTTACTCAAAAGACTTTTGGGTTTCCCGCCCTGCTTATGTCCCTAAGCCTTCTAATGTTTAATATTTAAAAAACAAACAAACATGTAAGCCTTCGATCCAATGCAATGTATTCGTTTATACAGCAGGAGGAAGGGTCCTGACATTATGGTGTGTTCCTAAGCCTTCTAAGATTTGGTTTTATTCTTTTTCATATTTAAATGCTTAATCAGTCAGCAATGAATTTATTTGTAAGGCACGAGGGAGAGTTCTACAGTAGCTTGATTTTCTTTCCTCTGTATGAAGAACATGTTGTGTATTGAACATGGCCTGTTGGAGGTATCCATCCACCTAGTATCTGATAAACACATGGCAAAACTTAAACAGAGCAGGTTAGTTTTCAGGAGACAATAACTGGGCAGCACTTGAGGAATAAACTGCTGGTTGACAAGTAAGCCTGGGGTAAGGTGCAGTCCAGGTAAGAGGCAACAGCATATCCCGTTACCCAAGTGTCTGCCTGAGTGGGCAGAGGCGCAGAGAGACTAAGCTGAGGTCTCTCCAGAGCTCACTGTCTCTGACCTAGACCCAGGCAGATTCAGGTGTTAAAAGCGTTGCCCTCCAGTCCTGATGAGAGTGCAGCTCAGACCCTTTTGGCCACACCCACCCTGCCACTGTGAAAACTGTCTGTTCTAACTTTACAGACACCGTGGTAGTAGGGGATGGATGAAGGCTGGATTTAGACTTCGACCTGTGTTTTACTGAGACGTGGCATTCACCAGTTTGGAGACAACATCTACGTGATGACGAGCAAGTCACCAACCACACTTCCCGGGGCCTTCCTCTCCTCCTCTGTTTGCACCACCTCCCACGGCATATGTCTCTCGTCTCTCGCTAAGATGAAAGGCAACATTCCGGGAGGCGAGGACTCCTGGGCACCTTTTTTTTAATTGCCTTTCTCCATGCCACTGGGGATGAATCATTCCTCTAATTTTTCAAGGTCATTTTGAGTCTGGATTTGTTCCTTCAAAATTCTAGCCCGGCCTCTGCAGGAATCAGCCCCAGCCCCTAGAGTGTTTGCTTTCTGAAGCTCAGCACACAGACTCCCATTTCTGCAGAAACAGACAAATCCATCAACCAACAGAAGCCTGAGACAAGATGCCTGCAGAGCTCCACGGGGCTACTCCTTGGCACGGAACGGCACTCGAACATCGCTGCACTGCGGCAGAGGCAGAAACGTTCCCTCCCCCGGCTCCATCACTCAGGCTTCCTCGCTACCAGATAACATACACATCCCATTTTGGTTTGCTGATGGCTCTCTGGGTAATTTTAATGCTTTGCAATCTGGCCCCCAAAAAAATCTATAAAGGAAACACCCAATTCCTAGCCTGCTACAGCCTCCCACAGTATGACTACCCATCACTCAATGGAGCCAAGCTAGCTTTTAGATAATTTAATTTTCTTTATCCTCACCCAAGGGCATTTTTTTTCCATTGCTTTCAGAGAGAGAGAGAGAAGAGAGAGAGGAAGGGAGAGAGAGAAACACTGATGCAAGAGAGAAGTATGGAGTAGTTGCCTCCCATCTGTGCCCAGACCGGGGATTGAATCCACAACCAAGGTAGGTGCCCTTGCCAGGAATTGAACTCATGAGCTTTTGGTAAACAGGACAACAATCCAACCAACTGAGCCACACTGGCCAGGGCTAAATAGGTTGTCATTTTAAAGTACCACGCCATATTTTATTTTTAATTCCTAAGCTTTCACCAAGTACCTGTACTGGAATACAAAGGTTATTTAAGTTATTAGGTTTGTGGCCTTGGGTATATCCCTTAGTCCTTTTCAGCTTTAGCTTCCTGGTTTATAAATCATGTGTATAACAATTAAAGATTAAAAAAAAACTCCAATGGGTTCTTGCCCTAGATGATGTAGACTAAAATAGGGCTGGTCTGGCAGCTATCCAAACTATTTTGCGTCATCTATACCTGACAGCAAAGCATTTTAAAGCACCCATTTCCAAGCCATGCTTATTTATTTAACCACTTATTCCTGTATTAATACTGTATAGGTTATATGCACAGATTACAAACTAGTGCACTGTTTGTTATCAATCAATAGTTCTGACCTGAATTTCAGGGGTCCCCCCAAACCCCTAAAACTGACTGCAAAATTCTGCCTTGCCACCTAAGCATGCCGTCTGCAATTCAGAATACACACAATGAAAAATAATTTAAAAAAGAAACATGCCTGATTAGTGTTTTCTTCTTTTAGCTCACCTGAATTTTCTATGACAAATGGGTTAGTACTCATTTTACCTTCACAATGTGAAAAATAAAAAAGCAAGCAAGCAAACAAACAGAAAGAGCCATACAGAAAAATAACCCCCAGCTGTCCCCGAGGGGAAGCCCCTGCAATTCTGCACAAAGAAAAAGAGCATGTCTGATCAGTGATCAGAAGCGTGGAAGATCGAGACTATCCTTGTGCAGTTCTCTGTGAGTGCAAGTGACAATCTGGCCGTGCAAAGTCATCCTCTGTCAGCCCCTAATCTCCCTGTCTTAACGGCACTGATTGCCCATGAAAAACACTTCGGAATCAATAGCCACTTGCTTGATTTCCATACTCAAACAGGGCGTCAGAAAATCAATAGGTAGTTATCTTCCTGGCTAAAACTCAGCCGGAGAGTCCCTCCGGTTCTGGAAATACGGACTTTAAAATTCATGTCCACACCCAAAGCACAAACAGAATTCAACGCGCACATGGCTGCTTTATAAAGGTTATTGCTGAGCACGGTTGCCTTCAAATGGGGTCTATGTGAAGACTGTCATGGGTTTGCCTCCCACGTGACACTCCAAGCGGTTCAGAGAGCATGTACAAAAGAGGCTGGATTTAAGCAAATTGGGGGAGAAGACCACACAGAAATAAAACCTAAGGCCCCACCTTCCTCCAAACGCTCTGCTACAGTTTAAGTGCAATACTTTTATACAGGAAGAAACAATCCTAATTTGGTGAGACATAAACCATCCAAGAGCAAGGTCAGCATGCAATCTGGAATAAGAGGCAGCAAGGTACAGGCAGGCCGTAGATTCTTGACTGTCACTGCTAAGGAGGGTCTGTTCAAGGCACAAAGCTGGGTCGTTAAAGGAAACCATAGCTAATCACCAACCTGAAGCTTTATGTAAACAACCAAAAGGGTGAGTTGAGAACAACTGGGAACCACAATGGTGTTGCACATCTGTGCCTTTAACCAACAGATTTAACTTCGTAAATCTGACAGAACGAGGCGAGGCGGGGTGTGGGGGAGAAAAAGAGAAACAGGAGGGGAGGAAGAGAGCACTGGAGAACGCAAAAGCAACGTGAACAGCACGGGGCCCCAATGCCAGTCAGTGAGCGTGTCGGGGTGTGCAACAGCCCTGGTGCCAATGTGTTTGTCACCTGCTCACAGGGCGAGCTTTTCTGACTAAGGGCTATTAACTCAAAGGGTGTGTGTGTGTGTGTGTGTGTGTGACAGAAAAAGAGAGGGGGAGGGGACAGAGGGGGAGGGAGACAGAAACACCAGGCTCCTAAAGGAATGCCAATAATTTGTAAGCACACAATATGAGTCATACATTAAGTGTACTTTATAGGTCATCAAGGATTTTCAAGGAGTGTTTTGACTCCACGGGCACTTCCTCTACATGCAGACTTTAAACCTGACTTCAAAGTGTGACTGGAAGGTAAATACATTTACTTTACAATGAACTGTTAAGTGGAAGGGTGCAGAAATCACGGCTTAGTCTATTAATTCTATTATCCACTCACCGCTCTAGCACTTAATATATAGTTTTGACCAAATAAATAAAATGCTAATTTTATGTATTGAGGTATTTGAGATCTACTAACCTAAGCTGAGAACACACCCCTGTTAAGTCACTTTCAGAGACGGTCATATAAGTCCAATTACCCTAAAGTAGTAACCTCCCCGTGAGCCGAGTGTTCTGTCAGCCCCCTACAGTTACACGCTCAATAAGGGCTCAGTAAATGAATTACTCATACATAACTTTTACAATTAAAGGTCTACAGTGATAATTTGACATAGTAATTTGCATCAGAATCATTATTCTGATACATGGCTCTTATTCTGTTTTTTTGGCTGTTGCCAAAATACATGATGGACAGCCCTGGCTGGTACAGCTCAGTGGATTGAGAGCAGGCTGTGAGACAAAGGGTCGCCAGTTCGATTCCCAGTCAGGGCACATGCCTGGGTTGCAGGCCAGGTCCCCAGTGGGGGCCACGTGAGAGGCAACCACACATTGATGTTTCTCTCCTTCTCTTTCTCCCTCCCTTCCCCTCTCTCTAAAAATAAATAAATAAAATCTTTTAAAAAATGATGGACAAAATGTTAAAAACCACCACCTGAAGCCACTGGAAAGCAAACAAAAAAGCAGGCAGAAACACAGGGGAAAATTACTTACCCTTCAAGGGAGGGAGCCACACCAGGGAAAACCATATTAACTGGCTTTTCACCGAAGGGCAGACCTCATTGCATAACGGGGGGTCGGGATTCAAGCATGAAATGGCATTTTACTGAGCTAAGGTGCCAGAGGTCAGAGAGAGTTTGGGGTTGCTTTAGCAGCTGGAAATCAGGGAGGAAAATTCTAGAAAAGAAGAAGTTACAAAAAGAAGAGGCCTCAAATCTGTATATACCCTCCCTTTACATCCTTGGCTGACCCTGAACTATGTATGCATGAATGATATTACAAGGAGCCCAGCAGAAAACAACATGTAAGGAGTTACATAGATTTCAGAAACCTCCCAATGCTGAAGAAAAAGTCTGTAATTTAAGCCCCACAAAGTTAGCATGGCTTGGTAATAAACACTTTGTGCTGAAAGCCCAAAAGGATCATGTCTTAGAAGTACAGAGCATATTCCAGGTCTCTGGGTTATATCCTAGGATTGTGAGCAAAACTAAAATAAATGTTCTCTAAGAAAGCCTTTTATATATAGGATCAAGGCGATGGTGATCACCAGCAATTTAACTGTGTACTAGGATAAAACACAACACACTTCACAGGAAGATAACAGAATCCAGACTCTTTACAACATAAAACTCACAATGTCTACCATGTAAACAGAAATTACTAGACATGCAAAGAAAGAAAAAATGTAGCTGAATATCAGGAGAGAAAATAAAGAGAAAAAGAACCAGAAGTAACTCAGACACTGGATTTAGTAAGAACAACTTCAAAATAAATATTAGAATTGTGTTCAAAATCTATAAAAAAGATGGATAAAATGAGTGAAAAGATGAAGAATTTCAGGGTTGAAACAAATTCTAAAATGAACCAAATGGAAATCCAAGAACTAAAAAACACAGTATCTGAAATTAAAAAAAAATTAATTAGATGAGACTAACATCAGATAGACACTGAAGAAGAAATCAGCAGATAAACCTGAAGACAGGTAAGGAGAAATTATCCAAGCTAAAGCACAGATCGTATACAAACTAAAAATAAAGTTTCAATGACCCATGGGACAATATCGAACAGTGGAACACAAATGTAACTGGAGTCTCAGAAAGAAGAGAGAGACTATAAGAATAAATGAAAAAATTGAAAAAAATTTTAAGTTGTTGCAAGTAATTGCAATTATAAAAATTACCACTGATGATTATGTCCAGTATCACACTGCACATTTTAAATTTATTCTTTCCAACTTTCACAGCAAGGTCCGTATTACTACTCCATTTTAGAAGTGAGAAAACTGAGGCTTGAGGTGGCATGGGGGGGAAGGCAGAGCAACTTCTACAGAGGTGCGTGGTAGTGGGTCCGAAATGACAAACTGAGTCTGTTTTGGAATTTTCACCACTATTTTGGAAAGCTTCAAGTTGATGAGAATGAACGTATCACCACCATTATCAGGTACCTGCACCTCATGTGTTATGCTTTGCAACAGTCCAATGTGGAGGAGCTACTTTGTTTACAGACCAATCAGGGGCTAAATCGGCATGAGCCCAAGATGGAAACATACATTATATAAAATAAACTCATTCTAAAATTGAGAGCACTCACTCCAGACCAGCAAAATGCAGAAAATGTGCACTGCCCCCCTCCCATAGCTTCTTTCAAGCGACAGATAGAACCGAAAGTTCCCACAGAGCCTCCAGCTAAGATTATTCTGCAAAGAGAGTTCCATTTTTTCAAGACAGCATTTTAAACTCCTCCAGAGGTATCCCCACACAATTTGAGGATTCCTAGTCTCCTGGATAAGCATATCCCCTTTTGGAAAAGCCTCCTTCCTTGAGCAGTCTACAGGAGCTCATTGTTTCCATTTGTTTCCACCTCTAATGGAGCAGAAATAGACACACAAGAATGCGAAGTGCCTTGAAGGCCCAAAGTAATTTGTAGACATTGCTAAAATCACTACCACCATCAAAAAGTATTTACAGATTTTTAATTTAGAGCTTTCTCCTGAGGGCTTAGAATTAGTTTAGGTTAGGGTTTTTTTTTACTAACAGGTTTACTTTAATTAAAAAAAAATCTACAAATACAGAAAAAATTTCCGTAACACAGAGCAGTTGCTTTTTGTATACTTTTTGACATTTATGCTTCCATATCTTTCTATTGCAATTCTAACCTATTTTTATCTTACTTATTTGTAGTAAGAAACTTTTTCTCCTCACTGAATACCAGAGGATTAAAAATGACACCATGGTAAGATACCAAACCATTTCCAACTCCAGCTACAATTAATTTCATACTCTACCTTTAAATTGGAGAATATGTTAGCTAAAAACTGTAAAGTTACTTGAATATGAAAACGTTCACTTTCTATCCATTAATGAAGTTAAGCTTACCTTTCAAATCTTAGGTTTCACCATACACTATGAGCTATTACTTAAAATAGATAAATTGACAAAATGAAAACCTGGGCAAATATATAAAACTACTATGTAATTCTAACTGAAAAGGGCAGGGGAGGGGGAATATAAGGGAAGGCAATGAGAAAGCCAGTGCTTTCTTTCCAGAAGTGAATTTTACCAGTTGCATGATTAAAATCATGTCTGTGGTATCATATCAAAATTTTTAACACGTTGACGCTGTTTTCGTGTTATTAGTATTTTATTAAGGTATTGTTTTTTCACTTGTCCAAAAAAAAGCTATGGAACTGTTTATGACAATCTAGTTATACTTTGGAAATAAGACTTCCACTCCAAATATATCTGGGAAGCCACCATACGATAATAAAACACACATTTGGATTAGTGTGGAAAAATAATGATCAGAGGAAAGACCTGATAGCAGAAGTGTCCTAGGTCTTTACTCCCAAGGAAAAGTGTACCTGTGTGTGTTTAGGTAATAATACATCTGTACAAAAGGATGAGAGAATTCAACTCACATAAGCCATTTGACAGAACAACGGATTTGGTGTACCCATGCTTCCTGTGAGTCACACGTCTCTTCCACTTTGTCAAAGTGTAGACTAGGGGCATCAAACTCCTTTTCACCAGGGGGCCACATCAGCCTTGCGGTTGCCTTCAAAGGGCCGAATGTAATTTCAACTCCTTAACAGTTCAGTAGTTACATTTATACAGCCCTAAAATTATTAGGCCCTCTGAAGGCAACCTCGAGGCTGATGTGGCCCCTGGCGAAAAGGAGTCTGACACCCCCAGTGTAGTATGTATCGCCTTGTTTTTTTTAACAGCACTGACGAGTGGTAAGCTCTTTTTCCTCAACAGACACTCACTCACACCAGGCCTGTGGCACGTAAGCACATGTCCGTGTCTGCAAAGCTGCTATGCTGGCCAGTCCTGTTTCTATTGCTGTGACCTGGGGTCTCACACGAAGATTGAGAGCGAGATGTCAGCCAGGGGTGCAGTCACCTGAAGGTTGGCTGAAGCTGGCAGGAGACCTCTCTCCACAGGGCTGCTTGGGTGTCCTTACAACATGGTGGCTGGCTCCCCCAAAACCAATGACAGAGGTTGGGGGGGCACCCCGGTGGAAGCTCTATCTTTTATGAAGTGGCCTTGGAAATCGAATGGTGTCATTCTGTTCATTAGAAGGGAGTTACAAGTCTGGCAAGCATTCAGGGGGAAGAGAATTACACTTTATCTTCTGGGAAAAAAACGTGTCGAAGACTGCAACTTATTTAAAAACCTCTACAGTGTTCAAGAAGCGACTGGCTTTTAAAAGCATGTACTGAGGAAGAGAGGGAGCAAGGGTGGGTGTGGAGGGACCCGTACAGCAGGCAAAGTTTCTAAATGACAATCTATTTCTCAGACTAATCAATGTCAAGCCTTCAAAACTTAGAAAGGACAGAGAGAAACCGAAAGGCCTGGGAAATGTTCCCTTGATCCAAGCGGTCCACAGAGTTCAGTTTTCTGTTTTTTGTTTTTTTTTTTTTAATGTCCTCCTACACAGCAGGGACTGTATCAGAAAGAGACAAATTCCCAAAGCCATTTTCAAACTAAAGGACTTCCATGGAGATCATTTGTTTTTGTAATAAAATTTCTGCGATTGCACTGTTACTAATTAATGCTGATAGAGCTCGTGCATAACAACAAGAAGATATTTTGGGAGTAAGCGTCCAGGCCGGTCTCTACCATCATTCGAATCATCCAAGGCGGGGATGCAGGGGGGGGGGAGATGAAGGGTTGGTAATTTCAGACCAGAAAAATAGAAATGCTCCTTAAATCTTTAGAGAACATCAGATGGGTTTCATGTCACTTAAGTACTGTGAGAAAACAAGAAAATTATGAAAACACATTGGGAAACAGAGATGAGGGTTCGGCCTCTTGTGGCTTCTTTGGACGAGGCCAAACCCCTTGGATGGGAACAGCTTGGATTCCACTGAGCATGTCTCATGGAAAGATCTGCAGCGCCACTGTTTTACTCGTCTAGCTGTTTTTAAGAATCAAATGTCACAGTGCTGCCCACACAGCTGACCAAAACCCCGGGTGTGTTACAGTCATCGGCGACCAAAGTCATCCCATGGATCACATTGCTGGGAGGTTACACTGTGATCCATTTGTTCATGAATATTCACAATTCGTGAGTATTTAACAGCCATTCATGGAGAGCTTCTCAGGGACCTAGCCAGCCAACAGGGGCAATGCAGTCCACACTGGCTCAGCCCCTGACACGTGTGAGGCGGAGACAGGCACGGAGCACCTGTAAAGAGCAAAGTAGGAGTCAGCTGGGCTCTCGCCGCATTCCTTGCTGGCGTCACACCTGCTGAAGTTAGTCCAGCTCTTCAGGCTTCTGCCTCGTCATCTATGAAATGGGGGTAACGGAGACCTCCCTCCTAGGCTCGCCTGGCGTAACCTAGTACAGCATCAAGTCCCGTCAAACGCCCTGTCCTCCAAGAGGTACTCCCCTTAATTCCCCTCCTCCAGGTAGATCAGGTCCCTCTGGTCATTTCCCTCTGTACCTGTCAGCTCTCCTTCACAGCACTTCCCAGTTCCTAACTCCAAATACTTTCCGGTCTGATGTGCTGGTTAACATTTCCCTCCCGCTGGACTGCGAAGTTCACGAAGGCACAGACTCTGTCTGATTGTCCAATGGACCCAACGTCCAGAATAGGAGCATGTAACAGGTGCTCAGCACACATCTGTCAAACAAACTAACAGACTATGTTGACAAACACACAAAGTACAAAGGTGAAAGACACAGGACCAGTCCTCCCTGGGGCGCTGACAGACCAGTGAAATAGTCCTCTATTTTAGCTGCACGTGCAAATCACAGGGGACGAATTTCCTATTAGTCCCAACACCTGGGCCCTACTGTTGAACAATTCCAGGTGTGTGGGCCCGAGGGATCCCCGTTTTGCGTTTTCAGAGTTCTTCGGGTGATTCTAAAGAACAGCCAGGGTGGAGACTCACTGGTCTGATGCAGGGAGACTGCTCCAGAATTGCAGTGCGCTGGGATATGCGTCCTCCTAAAGCAGCAAGAGACCTTCCTGTGACGGTGGCAATGGCCTGTGTCTGCACAGCCCAACGCTGTAGAGCCGGTCACCTGTGGCTACTGAGCACACGGCAGGTGGCTACTGAGAGCGAGGACCTGAATTTTAATGAATTTAAAAGTGAAACGCCGCCATATGTGACTAGAATATCCGACAGCACAGACCTAGGTGAAGGACACAGGAGAACTGACCCAGATGACGGGGGCAGGGTGGGAGGTGGTCAAAGCTCACTTAGCGGTGGCCCCCAAGCGCAAGGAGAGAACAGTCTGGTGAAGGAAAGGGCAACCAGGCTGTGCGCACAGCCCCAGAACTCTCCACCCTGCACACACCTGGGCACAACCTCCCCCTGCAGCCATATCCAGGACAGCTGTGACCAAGGAAACCTGTTTAAAGGGCAGGTGATGCACTCCCTGCCCCGGCCCCGCACTGCCCCCCGCCCCCCCAAGTAAAAGAACTTGTGT
>PVKM010045816.1:0-11854 GCA_004027735.1 Carollia perspicillata
AAAAGAAAAAAGAAAACATCATCATAGTTCTTGGATTGGAGGTGAGCATTGCAAAGGGGATAGACACTTTTAGGGAATTACTTATTCAATGGATACATAATCTAAAGTGGTATTTGCATAAAAGCATTATTGTTCACCTACTCCCAAGTATTTCAAATTGAAGAATAAAACAGAGATATTAGTCAGGGATACGAGGCAAGAAATATTCCCTTCATGTCCTTCCTGTATTTCGTTAAGTGAAGTCTTTGCTTCTAAGTTGTTCTAAAGCAAAAAGATGGATTGGAAAAGATCTCTGATTAGCTCATGAAAAAGAATAAGGGTTATTATTATTATCACTACTTGCTTGTAAATTGAAATGTGGATAGCTCAATATTTTGTTCTTTTTTAAAGGTATTACATTATTTGAAATACCTAATATAACCTAAATTTTTTTGTACTAGTTACAGTTTTAAGTCACTTTCACATATAGTGTCTCACTTGATCTTTAAAACCCAATGCTTGAGAAATGGAAAAGGTGATTATTATATGTATTCTATTACTCGTAAATAGCAGAATATATAGCCACTGGAAATTTACTTAGCTACTAAGTGTTCAAAGTATCAAAAATATGAAATTGGAGCAATTGCAGTTTATTTTGTCACAGACACAGGCTTGCTTTATATATTAAAAAGCACTGAGCCTTAAATACCTATCTAACGCTTTAGAGCTTTTATAATATGTTATTGTCTGTGGCTTATTTATTCTGCCATATTTATTTAACATAACATGTAGCAGTGAAGCCTTTTAAGACTTTCTTTGAAATGAAATAATTCACAAGCCCCAAATATAAAATAAGATTTTGGATTATAATGGAAATAATAGTTTTTGCTTCTTCCTGTTCCCTTCAGAAACTGAAAACTTGCACTTTCAAGGTATTTTAAGAATTGGCTTACTATCTCTTTTTAAATATATTTTTCATGCAATCTTTCTTAGAATTTGTTTTGCAATGCATTTGCTCTATTCCTTTGTTTTTTACCCCTTTCTCTTTGTGTTTGCCTTCAATTCCAGTGGATATTGTTTTTCGATCATTTCAGCCTCATCTAAAGAGGATTCATCACCTAGATGCCTTTTCCTGTCGATGGCAAATAAACCCAATAAACCTGAGCCCATGGTCCAACCTACCTAAAAACCACACTGAAATTAAAGCCATAGACATGGTTCTGTCACATATACATTTATGCCATTCTAATTTTTGTATAAATATATATTTATATATTTATAATGTGCATATATATATATATATATATATATATATATATATAAACTCTGAATAAATAAAATCAGTCTGCGGACAAGCTTCAAGATATTAAATCCAAGCCTTCTAACTGATGGACGAGCTAGAGAGAAATGCTAGGGTGTGTAAGCCGCTCTCTTTTGTGTAAAAAGGTTATCTGAACAGGCAAGCTTTGTAGGCCATGTGTGTAAAGTCAATGGAGAGAAAACCATAAGTGTTTTAAAAGCTCAACTTAATAAAATGGCCAGTGGGGAATAACTTGACTATTTGCATTTCGGGGGGTGAAACAAAATGACTGGGAGGCACTACAGTTTCCACAGGCAAGGAGGAGGTAAAAGTGCCCACCTCTAGTTAAATTCTAGCCCCACCGGCCAAGGCAAGGCTTGGTAATTGCTGCACTGAGAACAGAGCAGGATTGAGTCTTTGTGATGTGTTTTACTGTGATTTGCATTTTTCTGCATAGTAATTCATAGGCTTTAATAAAACATTGATTTACATGCCATTACGAAGTGCATAATCTCTCAGGCTTTAAATTAAACATTTCTGCAGTGTGTGTGTGTTGGTGGAAGTAAAGGTGGGGTAGAGATTAGCTCGTCTCTCCCCTAGGGAAAAAGACTTTCCTCCCCCGTCTGGCCTCTCTAAATGCAAAGCCCTAGTGGAGCACTTGTTATTGTGACTAGTTTGTCACTCTCTAATTTCTGTTAAGTTTCATAAGACCTGACACATTTGCATTTATAGGGCTGTTAGATAATGTTTATCACTTTTGATCTGCAAAGTGCTTTATAAATATTAACTAGACAAAGCTACCAGCACACCTATGAGACAGAGAACTATTGGGTTGTTGTTTTTATCTTACTTGGTTTACCTCATTGGGGAATTTGTGGGACTGCTGAATGTTAACATTTTTTTTACCCAGTCAGGAGTTGCACCTTTTCTGGGATAGGAACTTGGAGGCCTGTGATTCATTACTTACCGTGCATAGCCTTGAATACTTGTTGAATTTCTGCACCTATATATTGTTTTCTTCCTTAGATTGTAACCTTCATTGCAATAACAGCCATGGTTCATATTTATTTTTTCTTTTACACATTAGCTAATCTAGTACTGCCTTCATTAATTCTTCCATGCATTCCAAAAACAGTTAGTGAATTCCCACTCTCTCATAGGCGTTGTATTAAACCCTGGGAACATACAGATGATGAACACCTAAGTTCTACTCTCTGAAAGGAGGTTGGCAGGTTTGAAGTAGAAAGTGGGCTGCACCCTCAGAAGAGTTTGAGAACATTAGATGAAGGAACCACTTAGTAAATATAGACAGGGTTAAGAGAACTCAACAGTATCGGTGGAGATCCAGGCACGGTCCAAGATATTACCTACTCCTAGGCTTTCAGGAGTCAGAGCTGAAACCATGGAATTGGGATCTCTCCAAGAGATATGACGTTAGAGAATGAAACCATTTCCAGGATTGTGGATAAATAAAGGAGTGGGAGAAAGAAGTACTTCAAACTCTCCACCCTTCTGTGTCCTCCCAGGGCCTGGTAAAAGCCAGCTGGAGACGAGAGGTAAAGGAGACTGACTAACACGGCACATGAAAGAGCAGAGAAGAGATGGGAGGTGCACAGAGGTAAGAACCTTACCACGTACAGACTGAGCTAGGTGAACTTCCATATGTATGACAATTTACGTATGTGTTTATATATTGGGGAGAAAAGCACAAATACATTTCTGTGTTTCTGTGTTTCCATCAGGAGTGGGCAACATTATTCTGTCCGTAAATGTTGGAAAGGCACTAAAGAGAATGTGAGCTTTTCCCTAAGCTTTGAAGCTGAATTACTTGGACCGTGAGGCTTCGGCATTGTTCTGTTTGTTTGAAAAGGCACAAAGGGAAGTGGAACTTCCCTTTTACTCGGTGGTATTCATTAAATCGCATTTGACTCGTCTTTCAGGTGTTTAGCATCATTGGCAATTGGCATGGACCCAGACAACTTCTATTCTGAGCACTTATTAAGCTGTTGATATTTTTAAAAATCCTAACAGTTGACTGAAATTACTTCCTTGTAGTGTTATCCTTTTTTTAATGATTTATTTATTTTTTTTAATTCTAAATAACGTGGGGGAAATTTAACTACCATGGAAGTGAGGGTGTTGTGATTGTTTTCCCAGGAGTATTATCTAAGGTGCATCATCCACAGGTGCTTCCCTATCACATTTTCATTTCTTTCTATTAAAAAACACCCAACAAATAGAAAAAAGATAGCTAGTTTTACTTAAGAAGTTTCTGTATAAGCATGTATTTCTACATATTTCTCAGTCATAAGACATACATTTTTTTTCTCTAATTTTATGGCTTTAATTTCTTTTTTTTTCTTTAAAAGTAGCAATAGGAAAGAAATTGATTCCTCGGCTTTTTTCCTTATTACGCCCGGAATTATTTTCATGTAGATCAAGATGGCTGATTCTTCTTGGCTGGAGTGCTGTGGTGGTTGAACACAAAGTGAAGCAGATCCGGGCAGGTCTGTGTTCCAAGTGCTTGCTCCCTCTGCAAGTATATGGATTTGCCCCACTCATTCCCCAAATGTATGCCCAAGACTTTTACTTAATACTGGAACTGGTTTGTGCTGCTGGGTAGCAATAAATATTTCCCAAATAGTGATTACAGTTTGGACTATACGCTTTAACACATGCTTCTTTCCCTCAGTCCTGGTGATGTTCTTTTTCATGGAGGAAAGGCTACATAACCTTTCCTGTGCAAGCGGATGTGTAGTTCTGGGAACTGTTTAGCTGTGTCATGTCTAGACCTGAACACTGCTGGGTGTCACTGGAGTATCACTGCAGGCTATCATATTTACAACCTTTGTTTGAAGGTATATTTGAAGGCATATCTTGAATGAATTGGATATCTATTGATATTTGACTTTAGAGCTCAGCAGCTGTTTCTAATCATTTCATGCTTTGGATTGTTAAAGACAAGGTGAGCTTCCCAGTCAATAGAGTGAAGTTATTAGTCCCATCAGATTACATAGTCCATAAACTTTGAAAAATGCAAATATTTAAGACACAGCCTAACACGTTATGAACTATCTTATCAGGACTCAGTAGTAGATTGGAATGTGCAAACAACTTAAGATCCATTATGAAAACTATTGTAAGTATATGACACTAGCTAGGGAGTAATAAATGTACCTGGTTACTATTCATGACTGTACAGAAGGGGTATCTACCATATGAGAAGTAAGCATATCTCCTGTACTCCCCAGACCCTGCTCCCCAAATGTAAGAATTATTCTCAGTTTCTTTCATAACTTTTATTAAAAAAACATGCATATGCCTACATAGGTTGTTTTTAGCAAAGGAGATTTTTATTAAGTTGACACTGATTTTTATGGTGTTTTTCCCTTTAATTATTTACCTTGGAGATATACCAGTATATGCATGTATCATGATTTATTTAACCATCCTTCCAATGATGGACATTTCCTTTTATTTGCAATGTTATTGTTAATAAAACAATGTTAAAATAAACATATTTGTGTACATGTGCATATGTGTGTATACTATCTGTGTATACATATGTATGCATGTGTATATATATACACACATTTGCATATAGTGTCGTGCATATGTGTGTATACACACACACACATACTTTTACCAGTAGGGAAACTTTTACTGGTAGGGAAACTTTATATATATATATATATATAAAGTAAATCATTAGAAGTGAAAATTCTCCATCAAATGTATATCTATTTTACAGTTTGGTGGCTATGGTTAGGTTACCCTACAAAAATATTACAATTTATGCTACCAGAAACAGTGAATACAAATGCTTATTTCCTCCATAAAGTCTTGCTTTATGAAACTTTTAAACTGACAATCAAACACATATAAGTAGTTATTTTGCATTTATTTTGATTTCTATTTGCTTACTTTTAGTGAATTATTTTTATTCGTTCACAAGGATATGACTCTTGTGCCTTATCATATGTCTCACATAACCATAAACATTTCTCTGCCACACTTTAAATTCTGATTTGATGTTACTAAACCTTAGGTGAAGGAAGATAAATATTCTCTGGCTGTTTTTGGAAATTATAACAAAGAAAGAATTACTTTTTATAGGTTCTTAGGGTGGAATTTTGTGCAGTTCTGTAAAAACAAAAATAATGAGGAATTGAGAATCTGAGTTCAGATTCCACCTACTAACTATATGGCATTAAGCAAGTAACTAAATTTTCCTTATTTGTAAATGACGTGATAATGAACTTAATTTAGAGCATTGTTATGAGTCACAAACAAAACGATGGGTGAGAAGGACAGGTGCTACAGTGCTCTTCATAAACCTTGATTGCTATTACATAGAAACAAATTATTAAATGGGAATTTGGTTCCTTCCTTCCTTCCTCCCTCCCTCCCTCCCTCCTTTCCTTCCTTTCTCCTCACCCAAGGATATGTTTACTGACTTTAGAGAGAGAGAGAGAGAGAGAGAGAGGAAGGAGGGGAGAGAGAGAGAAAGAGAAAGAAAAACATTAATGTGAGAGAGAAACATCTACCAGTTGATTCCCATACTCACCTGATCTGGAATCAAATCTGCAACCTAGCTATGTGCTCTGACCTGGAATTGAACCTGCAGACCTTTGGTACATGGGATGATCCATTCAACCAGTGGAGCCACCTGGCCAGGACAGGAACCTAGTACTTTAGGGAAAAAAATGCAGTTGGTGGGGTGGGGTTCTCTAGTCCTGAGTGGTGGTGGTTGGAGTAGCTCTTGGTTAGTAAACCTCAAGGGGTACCCGGCCTGATGGAGCTGGTTAGGTGCATCAGTCGATCGTGCCTTGTTCTTTCATGATTCTGTGTATAGAAACTTACTTTAAAGGATGGGCTTGTTTGAAACATTGAAAGGTTAAGACATCCCCACAGCAGCTGGAATGGTAAAATTTACATACAAAGGGAGTGATAATTCATTTGGTAGGATACCCTATTCCTTTTTAAGTTTTCCTTTTCTAGAAAAGTTTGTTTTTTACTCATGGGGAAAGTAAACCTTTCTCTACTCACATAATCAAGTCTACATATCCCCAATCTAACTGATCTTTCCTAAATCCACCACTCAGTGAATTTCATTCTCTCTAACTCTTACTTATCCTTGATCCTTACCCTTTTCTTTAATATAATGAAGAAAAACAAAAAAGGTTGAATATACTTTTATTGATTTTTTTTCTGAATATTACTGTTACCATTTAATTTGGGGAGTCTAGACAGGTACTAGCTTCTTCTATTGTTAATTATTACTCAGCAATTTTGTTGACTAGTTTTGTACCAAGTTTAGTGCCAAAGGAACATCTAGCACTAATGTATTTACCCTCAGATAATAAAGTTAGCTTCAAACCCTCTAACCTCAGCCAAAGGGATTGAATTTCTGCAATTACATTAGGCTCCCCTGAAGCAGGTTAATTGAACTGCTGTGTACTATTTTGTCAAGATTTACCACTTCGTATAAATCTACCTGTGTCAGCTCTGTAGCACATTGTTCTGAAGAAAAAGACCTGCCCCTAGAAAAATCCTAAACAAGGCTCAATAATTAAATAGAATGTAGAGACGGATTCTTCCAAGCCCCAGATTAAGGGGAAAAGTGCCATTCTGTGGTTAGAAAGTTTCCAAGCTGCATTACTGAATTGTGGTTTCTGTTTAGGAGATCCATTGTTAGGAAGGGACAAAGACCCTTAAAAAAATGTTTCTTTCCTTCAGCTCATGGAGGACGACAAGTTGGAGGGGTCTGAGCACTATAATGGTCATAAGAGGTTTTTATTTGGAGATTCAAAATATAGGCTGTTCTTTTCTATAAGGATGATAGTTATTTGCTTTTGTGCTATTACTTGACCAGTTCCAAGAAGTTGGTGTGTGTGTGTACATATATATTATACATATATGAATTTCTTGTATAATTTACTTATAATAAATTATAAATAATGTATAAGCAATACTTATAATTTGCATAAGTAATACATTATTTATAATTTATAATTTATCATATAGTATATATAGTATATATACATATGTAAATTCATTATATAATTTATTATTTATAGTTATATATAATTATAAAAATAATTTATCTAATTTAAGAAGCTATAACCAGAGTTCATCTTAGATAGTGGTTTAAAATAATATCTTACTAGGTGTTTGGAGATAAAATAAAGTTCTTATGCATGGATTGATAGCGGGCATAGTTTTAAATAAAAACCTTGTTCACAACTTGAATAGGATTTTGTGGATAGAGCAATAAAAGGAGGGGAGGGGAGGGTGAACAGACTTGCAGGAGGCTAGGGCCCAGGAAAGAAAGTGGGTCATAAGAAATCCGTACTCCATAAAAGTCAGCCACTGTTTTACAACTGCAAAGGACTACATGATTTTGCTATTCCCATCACCAAATGGTACAGTGGATGGCAATTTAGGAGTTCAGTGAAGAGAGGTCATATTTAATTGAAATGGACTAGAAATATTTTGTGGAGAAATTTGAGCTGGATACATGAGAAAATTAGGTGGGATTTGACTAGGTACAAAGGTGAGTTAAATTAATCATGAGAGCAAGAAACAACAAAATTGGTTTAAGAGACAGCAGGACAGGAGTGCTGGGATGTGAAATTACAAAGTGTTAGAATTTGACTATGGGGGCCTGGCTTCCAGGTCAAAACAATTTTGGCTTGATCTCACTGACCATACGAGTCTTTTAAGACTTGTTAGCAGGGGTCTGAAGTGATCAAAAGCAGGTTGTACAGTCATTGATGTGGTAGTACTTTATAGAATGGACAGAAATTATTTATAGCTTTTTTTCAAGAAGTCTGAATCTCGTGCCTTCTGAAGAGTCATAATAATATTGCAAATGTAGTGTTTGAACTAGAGTTCAACTCTGACTCTTTTAACCTCCTTAATTGTGCTAGACTAATAAGCCAAGACCTGAGCTTTTGATGTTGAAGGAGAATATGGAGAAAGTGAGGGGTTCCCTATTCATTTTATCCACATTCTGTCATAACCTAAGCAGTAGGGAGAAAATACCTCTGTGTGTGACTATGCAGTACCATTGTGAATTTATATCTTTGCAACTGAATTTAAAATTTTATCATCTAGAGCAAAGTATTTGATACTTTATTTCTGCATACAATTTTTATCAATTTCCAATACAAACCTACTTCCCTGGTCTTAAATTAGCCCATGTAGAATGAATCATGAACCACATAAAGTCATTTTAGCAAAGTCATATTGTCACTTTGTAGTCTTAGTTTTAGAAACTAACTTTATCTGCCACATGAACTCACTAGCTATGTACGTAACTTTTAAGAGAAAGAGCACAACCCTATGTGATGGGGTTTAGGGACTATGATTTAAGTATTATGTCTTTGGTATTGAATATGTTAGAAACGGTTGCCTTTGGGAAGGACAGTTGAGGGAAATGAGTACAGATGTAGTTTGGCAAAGACATGTAGGTTTCTTTTTATTGCCACAGTCACCACCTAGGCACTGGTTTCCCTGCATCTGGGTATTGCTTTTTTGAGTCCATGCTCTACACTGTATTGAGCTGAGCCTCACAAACTGCATATTACCCCACCCTCGGGAGGCTTGTCCAGGACGTTTGTTGCTTCCAGCCTGCCTTGCTTAGCCTGGAAGTTGAGACCCTGTACATATGACTGACAGAGGCCTTCACTCTTTTACGCCCTCACAAACCAATGATTTAATGACAGTGTACTAGACAACATACCTCATTTTGTGCCTTTGCTTGCTCACATTATTCCCCTTTCTAGATTATTGAGTTGAAACTCAATAATTATCTGAATTCTATCCTCATACTAAAGCACAGTAAAAGTCTAAGGGTCTCCCTAAATCTTCTGCATAGTAGTGTTTTCCAAACTGTGGATGATATCATTTTAAAGTCATATGGAGAAAAGTGTTAATAGACATAATTATTTAGTTTAAAAATTATTCCTTTTTAAATTTCTTTTCATCTTCTTAATTTTATCAAGGAGAAGACCTCAGTTGGGTTCTAACTTGTTTCTAGCATCATGGTGACACTTGATAACATTTCTTTTAACCAGTAATAAAGCACGGAAACATTACCTCAGTGCATTTGGCCGTCAACATTATCTAGTTAGAATAAATACATTATTTTGTTTACATTTGTTTGTTGCCTTCTATTTGTGGTCAACATACTGGTTTTCTTTAGGGTGATGATATTAAGCTTCCATTTAAGTCAGTTTACCTACATATACAGAAAAAAAATAAGTAAAAGAATAATGTAAAAACAATTACTGGGGGAAATTCAAGAAGGTGGGACATTAAGGAGCACATAGAAATCATCAAAGCCATTCATAAATGACTGCAATCTGGAGAACCCTCCGTGACCATGTTAGCTTATTTTTTTTCTTTTTTAAACCATAAAAGTTTAGGCACTCTTCTAAAAAGTTTTTATGCATTAACTAAAGGAATCCAGTCAAGAATCTGATGTAAGATACTTTTGTTTTCCCTCTTTTATGGATGAGGAAACAAGGAGACATAATTTGCCCAACAGCTCACAAGTAACAAACCTGTAGGGATAGGTTTCAAACCCAGGTTTGCGACCTTTGGAGCCTGTGCTGTTATCCTCAAAGCAACTCATGTGTTCTGGAGAAACACACCAGTCTTTGATTTGAAAATAACAAGATCTTTTGTGCTCCCTTGTCATTCATTGTCCCTTACCCCAACAGGGAAGAACTTTACTCAGATACGGAGTCAAACTCTGTAGAGACCTCCTAGGAGTAATTGTATTTAGAATTGATTTTTATCTCTACAGACTACTTGAAAAACCTTTTCTTCCAACAGTTTAGTTCTGAAAACTCAAAGAGCTCTCAGTCTATTGCCAGTTAACTCCAAGTTCAATACTAAATAGGAAAATACCAGTCTCTGCATGAATAACATTTATAGTCTGCCCATTAGAAAGTCAAAGAGCATGATGACCAAGCACAATTTGCATCTGCTTCCTCAGCAGACTACAGGGTGGATGAATAGCCCTTGGCAGTTCAAGTGAAATATTTAGTAACAAACAGGGAGGAGTATGAAAGGAAATTATATACACTGGAGAAATGCATCACAGAAAATGTTATGGTTGGGCTCAATATTAGAATGCATTATCCTTACATGTGCCTTTCTGGGGAATTGCAGTATTCTAGTTTTATAATTGCTAAACATCAAAACTTGACTTGAGGATTTTATAATAACCAGACATATTTTCAGCATCCATATATTTGAAATATAGAAAACATACACAACTAAGAAATATTTAAGGTAGAAATTACTGATAAACACTCCATGTTTATTTTTTTAATCACCATATAACAAAAATTGTTATGTTTCTTTCATAATTCTAGTATCTCCTAATTACTGATCTAACACAGGGTGGGCAATCTGTGTCCTGCAAGTCAAATCTGGCTCATGGCCTGTTTTTATGTGATTCACAAGCTCAGAGTGATTTCCGCCTATTGGGGGTTATATAATGAGAAGAAAACAATAATATGAGACAATTATTGTATATTGCCTGTAAACCCTTAAAATATGTACAACATGGCCTTTTATAGAAAACCTTACCAATCTCTGATCTATTTTCTAAATTTTTCTGTATAGCATGCTTCCAGTTTTTTGCGTTTTTTTTGCTATTAATTTTGCTATCTATTTTGCTATTATTGTACTTTTCCTAAACATTCCCAATTAAATTCAGGTATATGGTAGTATTTTATCTCTCAGTTTGCAATATGTGATTCTGGTGTTATATGGTCAATCAGTTAAAATCATTTCACAGTTTACCTAAACTAGTGTTTGTTACACCGCAAACTTGCACTATGAGAAATGCATTTGAGGAACAACCTGTAAACAGGTCTGAATGTACCAGAATATCAAACCTGATAGTGTTTCAAATGAGATTGGAGGGTTGGGAGGTGGTCATTAAGATAGATTCTTGTATTTTGCCTGTGGGAAGAATGGAAGCCATTGTAAGCCAGAGGGCAGGTGATGGTATCTAGATTGCAAAGACAGTAGTACAGTCCTTTTCATATGGAATTTTAGCTTGCCCTTAGTAACTAACAAAATGTAACAGAAGCAACACCACATTACTTCCAAGCTAAGTCCTAGGAAGTCTTACAGCTCTGCCTCCTTCTTTTGGAATGCTTACTCTTAGAATGCTTGTTCTCAAAATTCAGAAACCACTCAATAAGAATATGTAGCCACAGGGAAGACACATGAGCCATTTAGCCCCAGGTGAGCTCCTGTACCACGGCCAGCATCTATTGCCAGTCACCTTAAAGGACTATCTAGGACATCTAGCCTTTTCAGAATTCAGATTATTTCAGTGTCATCTGGTTTTTGTTTGCAATCACTTGAGATATTCCAGCAGGGGAGCTTCTATCACCGTGAGAGATAATAATAAATTGTTTCAAACCGTTAAATCTCAGGGTGGTTTCTTATGCAGCAATAGATAACTGGAACAGCAGCACATTCTTGTCATTCTTTGAGTACTTCCGTACATATAGGCTTATTTTGTACATTCCTGTGACGGTCCTG
>PVKM010045817.1:0-11862 GCA_004027735.1 Carollia perspicillata
ATGCAGAATCAACTTTAAAAAACTACATTACATACAAGTGATTACTTGGGTATCAAAAGAAAACAAGTGCTGGTCTTGGCAGCGTGGTGTAAACACCGTCGTAGGAGCGGCCCTCACCTCATTTGCTTTTCATAAGGCTTAATGAAAGGAGATCCTCGCATCGTTTGTGTCTTGATGATGTGGTCATCCAACAGCATCTGAATATCATCAACTGATGACAAAATAAATGTCCCAGATTCCCTATAAGGGACAATGACGAATTCCATTGTATCCCACTCACTCATCATCTTCTCCAGGGCCTTTTCGAGAGAATATTCTTTGCTAGCTGCTTCACTAATAACTTCGAATTTATCTAAATATTGTTCCAGATCCATGTCTAGAAAGGGGGAGACGGTGGAGTCATCTGCCGGCTGCAGGGGGTAGCCAACGATTTTGGACATGGCTTCCCAGTGCCTGGGGCGCAGGCCAGGATTACAGATCACTTGAATGAGAGGAATGTGCTGCTTGAAGTCTTCCACCTTTGCTCTTACTTTTTTTGCCATTGCCAACGCATTTGGAGAGTCGTGGAAGGTTTTCTCCAGCTTGTACAGGCCCCTCCAGTAATTTCCAACATCTGTTTCTACTTGGTCTGGATTCACCTTGTTATACGGTCCTTCTGTCCATCCTCTAAATTTATTGCTAAATTCAACAGCAGTTTCATAGAGACGAAGGTAGGGGTTCAAACCATCTTGGATTTTTTTACGTTGAGGATATACTGATGGTAGCCAACCAAATGCCTCCTCTTCAGCATTAAACTGCTCAATCTAGTAGAACAGGTATTAAATTGATTATTCTGACAGTGAATGTGATATCCAAAATTAAGTTTAAAAAATATTCATATCAAATGTGACCCTAAAAACACTAAACCCTAAGGTTAAACTTATTTTAGGGATAATGTAGAAAAACTGAGCAGCAGTCTCTTTATCCTACTTCTTCTAGTTTCCAAAGAGCAATGCCTGGTTAAGCTCCTAACACAGCACAATAAATTTACATTCATAAAGAAGCCTTTGCCCGTCCAGATGTACTGAGGATATAGCTTCATTTATTAATGAACGAGAACCTAAGTGCGTTCAACATACACAGCATTGTGTTAGGCACTGTGGAAAACTTTTAAAGAGTACTATATCACGAAGTCCAAACTCCAAGCAGTTAGTAATCCAGCCGAGGAGATAGGACATAAGTACTTGAGAGTCAAGTAGCAATTATTCAATAATAACATCAGCAATAGAAGAGATATGTGAGAGCAGTAGCTGCTCAATATAAAATGAATAGTATGTACAAAAAATGCTATCACTCAGAGACCAAAGAGCACATTAAAATAACTCAGTCACAAGTGCTCTGTAGAGAAGATACAACTGCAACTGGGTCTTGAAAATAAATAGAACAAGAAGAGGCAAAGAAAGCATTAATTTCTTCCTTCTTTAGTTGTGAAATATATGAGGATGTGGGTGGTTCAGAGGAGAAGTCTATAGAATCGAAACATGTGAGCTCGATATATAAATTATGCAGATTACTTAAAATTGTATTGGCATCAGTTATAACAAAATCTACAAAGTTTATTTCTCTTTTCTCAACATCGGTTTACATATTTGTGATTATTACAAGCTAATTACATGATCCGACAAGACACTAAAATCTTTCAATGTAAGAGAAATGGTAGAGCATCGTAATATGGTCTGTTTTCATATTTTCCCTTTTTATTAAAAAAAAACATTAAAAATGTAAAAAAATCTTACACAGCCATTAATATGGCTTTCCCCCTTTCCAGCCTCTTCTAATGAGAAAGCTGATTTCTGAAGTGGCAATACTGGGAACAAAGTAGCTTGATGACAAATGACCAAATTTAAAAACACAGCCACCAAATTTAAGCTGGTTTCTATGAAGATGAGAAAACTAAACAGTAACCAGGTGCCATCGCATTACATAAAATAAAAGTTAAGAAGCAGATGGACATAAACTTCATTCCCTCAAATATAAGATGATGGCCCCTGAAATGTTATCCCCACGAGCAAAAAACGGCGCTGCCGCTCCTTGAAGCCTGTCTGTAAAATCTACCTGTGCCATTTATATTAAATAGTTAAACTTCTTTTATTTGAATCTATTTCTTTTTTTAAAGATTTTATTTATTTTTTAGAGAAAGGGGAAGGGAGGGAGAAAGAGAGAGAGAACATCAATGTGTGGTTGCCTCTCGCGCGCCCCCTACTGGGGACCTAGCCCACAATCCAGGCATGTGCCCCGACTGGGAATCGAACCAACAACACTTTGGTTTGCAGCCCACAGTCAATCCACTGAGCTACATCAGCCAGGGCTCAATCTATTTCTTAAAGGTGAATACGCAATGAAAATTCAATACTCCTTCTTTTGAACTAATTTATCCTCCTAAGAATTTTTAAACAATACCTTTTCTGCTGCTACGTCCAACTTTCCATTCAGTATTTGAGCCTTTTTCAGGTATCGCTGTACATCCTGAAGATCTCCAAGTGAGTAAAACTCTTCTGACTGCTTAGCATAACTCTCTAACTCCTCCACAAACCGCTCACACCGTAACTGATATAAGAAAAACAGTATTTTTTGTTACATATTTAAAAGTCAAAACCCCTAGACATCAAGAGCAAATTTAATATTTGTCAGCCCTGGGGGTGGGATTAGAGGGTGGAGGGATGAGCAAAACAGAAAAAGGACTCACAAACAGAGACAACAGTGTGGCGACTGAGGGGAGAGGGATGGGAGTGGGCGGAGGTGGAAGAGGGGGTAAGGGGGTAAATGGTAATGAAAAAAATACAATGAAAAACTTAAAAAATGATAAAATAAAGAATTTCTACTGGGGGAAAATTTAGAAATTTTATTTTTTACATGGAAATAAATAAATAAATAAATAAATAAATAAATAAATATTTGTAAGGACTATCAGAATTATTATTAATGTATTCTGATATGGGAAAAGTATTTTAAAAAGGGAGAATCTGGAAGATAACTGGGATCTAAAATATGCAGAATTTTTAAGAGTAGGACTTAAAACTAATGGTTAACATTCTTATGATTCACAAATTAGAGACCTCCAATCTTGTGCTGTCAATGGGAGAAGTTCTAAATGATAAAATGATTGAGAATGTGTTGGACACATTATTTAGTGTGCTACAAAATTTATGCTAACAAATGATTTACAAGCATTTGAAAAATCTCATAATCATCAAGCATGGGGTTAAAAGAAAACTCCAATTTTTTAAGGACTATAATGATATTTGAGGCATTTTTACAAACTGGAAAAAAATTTAATTGTGTTCTGATACTGAAATATCTCTTTAATAAGCCATGTTAAAACAAAGAATTTCAAGGTTATTTTTTGTACTATGGGCTCTCCTCAAAAGAAATGTGTAAGGTAAGTAAAACCCTAAAAACTACATCTTTCCAATATAAACCAGGTGTTTGTGTGTGTGTATGTGTTTTAATGAGAAAGGGTTATTACAAAATTATTATTGGTATAGTATTCCAAATTGAATACATCTAAAAAATAGCTCTTAATAAAATATGAAAAAGTCAGCTCTAGGTGATTCAAAAATAGATTTTATGTTTTATAGATCATCTAGATTCATTTCTGTCCTCTTTTCTTTAGTTTCCTGGCAAATTTGTCACTCTGGGCCAGCAAGAGAATGAAAATGAGAGGACAAATTTCATCAGCATTATGTTTTGTAAAACAGTATATTTTATAAGCAAGTGTAGATAATTCCGAGCCACCTAGCATTTTCTAAGGTTATATTATAACTTAAGCATTTAATGTTTATTATTCCTGATATTTTCTAAAAGCTTTTAAAAATTCCGAAATGGACTAAACGTAAAACAGAAATATAACTACAGTTTGAAATGAAGTGTTTGTTTGTTTGTTTGTGCAAGTCTGTGAATCATTCTCCAAACAACACATTCTGCCAATTAACTGTATTTGCTATAGTGTGGCAGAAGATACCAGGCTTGCTATCGAAGGATGTCCCTGCTGGTTGCTTTGGAATGGGCCTCTTCACTTTGGGATCTGTTGTCTTTTCATTTGTAAAAGGAGACCAAAGACCTAAGTCACTTATTCAGACCATAGCCGTGGAGTGCTCACAGTGTTCATGGCACATACTGTACTGGCCATGAGCTATAAATGGAGAAAAGATCAAAACCAAACAGCCCTGCTCTCAAGGAGCTAATCGTCTAGTGGAGAGACAGACCTGAAAATGAAAACATAATGATCAGATCATCAGATAATTTCAGGCGTGCTGAAAGTGCCCTAGGAGCAGAGGAGAAGCAGCACTGAGGTCTGGCTGAGAGAGCTGCCCAGAAACTCAAATGAGGGTGCTAGGCAGGCAAGCATTAGCACATGGGTGCACAAGTGTGTTCCAGGGCGAACGGGAAGAATGTGCAAGCAATGAGAGTGTGGGAGAGCAGGGACATAAAGGCTGCCCAGGGCTGCTGAAGAGTCAAGAGCAAGGAGTGGGAAGAGTGAGGAGACGAGGCTGGACGGGTGGACAGGGAGAACCATCTTGTATGTAGGACAAAAAAATGGAGCAGTAATGCAGCATCAACTTATTAAAATATATCTTAAGCCTTTAAAAAAAGGTGAGAGAAAATTAAATGTGAAGAGCAATGATTCTAGGCACAGTACTTAGGTGAGTTTGACCAATTATGAGGAGGCACATTTCATCAATGAAGCTTTGACATAAAGTGATAAAAAATAACTCAAAAGAGCACTCACTATCAACGATGTAAGGTAAATACTATTTTTATGAATAGTCATATGTGAGCAATTTGGATGTTTTCTCCCTTAAAAAAATTAGGAAACAGCACCACATCAACCCAGTATGTACACTATCTTCTACTACAATTTATAGTTATAAGAAAGCTAACGTGTCTGACCTGTGAAATAGTGGAGGTATAACGCTACCTAAGGAGTTAAAACTTAAACATGTCCAGAAAAGGAAAATAATTGAAAATATCTGTGATGCCAACCTTAAGACCTTCTTGATATTGTTCTGTTTTGTCTTTAATGATTTTCTTATGTTCATCAAAGACTTCTTCCATTCTTCCATACCACTGGAAAACATTATTATTCATCCTAATATCTGCTGGAGAAAAGTTGGCGCACTCGATAAGGAAAGCGAGGCAGTTTTTAGAATCCACCAGCCTCTGTCCCAGTTCAACCATATCGACTGTCTCCACTTTCTGGATATAAGCCTGAGGGGAGACAGAAATTACAGATGGCATTTTAATGAACAGCTCCTGTCAAAAATAGCCTGAAGAAATACACTGCGTAAACATGCACAGGCTTCTTAGAAGTGCTATGCAGACTTTAGGTTCAAGATAAGGGACTGCAGTACAGTTTAGTCTCATTGACCCCGAACACCTCCACTAAAACAGCAGGCGGGGGCAGAAAGGAAACCCTAGACACCACATGAGAAGCTCTGGGAAGCCGGGGGAGAATGCTATGGGTTTCTGGGAAATACGAAGCACGTGCTATCTGAGTGGCATTTACTCTTTCAGGATAGCATTTCCGGGTACCCATTACGTGTCTGACAGCGTGTCAGGTGCCCAGCAATTAATTCAGTGTGAAAACAGAGCTGCATGGACCTCAGAGAGGTTACGTACAGTCCAGCTGGGGGAGACGATCAGTCACATGACCACCAAAACTAATGTAAAATCCCAAACTTTGCAACAGGCAACAGTGCTGCAACACTCTCCTCAGCTATAAACCTAAAAAATAACCATGGGCAAGCTTAACAAAACGCGTGCTAGATCTAGATGAGGAAACCTGTAATACTTTATTAAAGGGCATTTAAAAATTCTAAATATAGAAACATGTTAAGATGTAATGTAAAGATGTAAATTTCCTTCCAGTCTATAAGATCAATGAAACTCCAATCAAAATTGCAATTACATACCTTAATAATGTAAATGCTGAAGAAAACGTGCTACCTCACTGAAAAACGAGGAAACTGGCCGTTACTTGTAACTGCCTGTGTTCACCTGCCCTATCTCATACCCCACCTCACTGTCCATGAGGTCAGTGCTTCTGCTTTTTCGATGTTTTGAAGCTCCTTTTAATCTCTCATCTCCATCTTTCTGGCTCTCTCTCTTCATTCTCTCTCTAATGTATATGTAACATTACATATATGTTCAGAAAGAACAGAATTCACACTAAACTATAAAGAATCATTACCTTAAAGAAAGGAATCAGGAAAAAGAACTTTTACATTTCATTTTGTACAATCCCATATTGTTTAAATGTTTATTTTTATAATTAAAAAGAAAAAACAAACAACATTGCCTAGAAATCTTTCATTAGTATGTCATCTAAATTAGACTAAATATTTTTATGTTGCAATTCCAAACAGAAAAGAAGCAAACCATGGTGATTTCCACAAGTAACAAAATGTCTACCTGAAAATATAGTATTTTTGTGGTTTGGTTAATCAGCTTTCCATGTAATCAAACATCAGGTTTTTTATTTCCCTTTTCTGATAATCGATGCCTGATTTCTGTATTGAATAAATTGAGAAGCTATTTTGCTTTTGCAAGAATAATCTTTTAAAGGTACAGAAATCTTTTAAATACCAGTTAATGAATCCCATTTGCTAATTCTGTTAAAGGTTGCTATGAACAACAGAAATCACAAGAAACAACTCCAATTCCCAAATATTACCAGTGATGACTATGAGGGTGAGTAAATGACACTCTTTATAGTCAATATTTATTTTTCCAAAAGAATGTACAGTTATGAAACTTTCCAACTACGTTTATAATCACCCCCGAAGTGTCGCTTGATGTCTTAAAACAAACATACAATATACAAATATTCTAAAAGACAATATATTGAGGCTAGTGTATATTTCACACACACACACACACACACAAATTCACACATTAAGAGCCTTAGTCTTACACAAAAACTTTTTTAAAAATAGAACTCTTTTAGTTAGAGGCTGACATGTAAGAGTTGGTTCTAATGATTTTAACAGACCTTTAAGTGAATAATTTAAAATGTGTGTTATTGTTTGAACTCTTTTTGCAATTTTCTGCCTATACAAAGGTTTTAATGATTTTTACATGTTTTGCTGGGTTTGCTTAAATATTTTAAAATCTAAAAATAAAAGAGTTCTATTTAGCATCTTGGGAATGTGAGAAAGGTTTGTTTTTTTTAAAAGATCCTGTAAAAACTTAATGTTATAAGAATGAAAAAGGAATGAAATTAAATGGTGATTAACTAGTTGCTTTATATTATTTTATTTGCCATTACTTAAGTCTTCAAGCATAGAAGTAGCATGAAAAATGAGATATCCACTATTTTCAGTACCATGAATCCTATGCTCAAAACATATTTCAGCAAAGTACAACAGAAATCTTTAATATATTATAAAAGATAGCGCATAGGAAACAAAAATATTTCTTAAGGATTAAATATCTGTTAATTATAAAAATGAAAGGTGGTCACTTATCTCAGGTTGTCCAAGAGAGTCTGGTTTATGCCTTTAGCACGGTAATAATTATCAACAGTGCTCTCAATAATCTTCTGGTAACTGATAGCATTAATAGCTTCATCACTTCACCCCTCCCAGTATCTATGCCCTGCAGCGACCTCTCACGCTGACTCTGTGGCCATGTGACTTGCTTTGGTCAAAGGGATGCTAGCTAATGTGACACAAGGAGAAACTTGAAAAACATTTGTCAAAGTGAGATAGTTTTGGAGCCTCTATCATGTCATGAACATGCCCAGGTGGGCCTGATGGAGTTCGAGACAAGAGGAACAGTCAAATTGTTAATACAGTTATACTAGTCAACCCAGCTGAGAACTAGCCGACCCAGCTCAGCGAGTGACCTGAGGGAGACCGGAAGAACCATCCAGAAGTGTCCAGGCTAGGTTGCCAAACTGCAGACTCAAAAGCTAAATATAAAAAAATTATTTCAAGTCTTTGTTTTAACTTTTGGAGGGATATGTTACTGTGTTATCATATCAATAATTATAATAGTTGCAGAAAAAAGGAAAAAAATAGCTTATACATGTACAATGATAAAGACTTTATCGACAGTACCTTGACTTCCATCAATTCTGCTGTATTTGGAGGAGTGCTGAGAGCTTTTTCCGCGATCCTTTCAAATTCATCGCATAAACTGAAACGACAGACGAAGGCACTCATATCATTAATTTCATCCCTAAATATGTTAATGTATACTACTGAATGTCCCATTACATGAAAAATAAAGTAAGATTGTCTTACTTATATAACATCTAATGAATTTAAAGCAAATTTGTGTTCACTCAATACCTACTGTATGCTCAACAACAGTATTAAGTGATACGGAAATGGATAAAAGGTAATGATGGTCCTTGAGAAGTTCACGATCCGAGTGGAAGACAGACCCATGAATGGTCATTTCCAGCCTGGAGTGCTAAGGGCCCTCGCAGAGATTTAGTTGCGATGGCATGAGAAAAAGTGGTACAAAGGAAAGGGGTGATTAACTTTACTTGAAGGAAATGGTAAAATTGGGCCTGTATGCTCGGGAAATTCTGGTAACATGCACATATTTCCCACTGATTTGGGTTGTGGTCAGTATACATAATGAACTTACCATGAGGCTAAAGAATAGTGTGGCGGGTTCTAAGGAATCCAGATAAAATGTACAGAAATTTCTTCAAGATGATCAGACGTGACGTGAAGGAGAGTAGAATAGCATGGTGATGATGTTGGTTTAAAGCAGGGGGTTGGAAGAGGGTTTTGAACATGTTCATAAATTTCAGAGGTAGAATCACAGTGAAGGAGAGATTCGATACAGAGAGATGGTTGGTGGATTCCGCTCCAGAGGGATGAAAAGCATTAGGGCTGAGCTCATCGGTAGAGAGAGCTCTGAACGGTGTAACCGACTCTGGCTCTGAGCACGTGGGGAGACAGCTATAAACGGGATCGCGGAGAGGAGAGCTGAGAGGCAGCATATCTAAGGCTCCTGTAATAGTCCTGCTGTGTCCTCTGCACATGCAGTGAGTCTGATGATAGGCATAATTAAGAGAAAAAGGATAAAGTAGAAGTGGCTTGAACTCAGAGGACAGTTAAGAAGCAGTGAAAATATCTGTGAAATTAAAATACATATTTCACTCAGCATGAGGCTACATAGAAAAGGTATGTGCACTATATTTCCAGGTACTTTTAGAGAAAAAGGTGTTTTAAGCTGAATGCATGATTCTGGTTCCTAGATAAGCTACCCAAAGCCAAGTCCTCTTTCACCTGGTGGCTCACCTCTCACCTCGAATCCCTCACAGTGTCTGTGAAAGGAGCACAAACCGCTCCTGGGTCTTGGAACACAACACCATGCCATTTCCATACCGTACTCCCTTCTAGACAGTATCTTCCTACCTGGAACGATCCCACCCACACGTTCACCTGGCAGACTCCTACTCCTCCTTCAGGATGAATTCGTGCATCACCCCTCTTCGCGGCCTCCCCTGATTTGCCCCTCCGCCCCAAACCCTACCCCGAGAGAAAATTGTTTCTTCTCTGTTCCTACTTCTGTGGCTCAGTACAGTACTTACTGGGCACTCTAGAGATTTACTGGCTTGTATGTCTACTTCCCCTTCAACACTGTAACTTCCTTCAGCAGTTATATTTATATTTAGAATCCCAGTACCTAGTGTTTTCCCTAACACGTGGTAGGAAAATAAAGCTTCCCTCAGGCTTCTTTAGAGCCTGAAGGAAATATTCTTCTTAATGATTAAAAACTCTGATTCTTTTTCCCCCGTGGAACTGATACCAGAGCAACACCAGTATCAGTTGTTGGAAGACTAGTTATACTTCCTGTCTTAAATAAACAGGTGTTCTGCTTCAGCATCCTGTGAGTTTACTTACCATAGGTCAATTTTCCTAAATATCTCCAAGTTTGTCAACAGACAAGTTTTTAGTTAAGACAAAAAGTTACCATAGACTTGAAGAGTGATGACAGCAAGGGGCAGCTCCAAATGCGAGTGTCCGTGAGGACCCATGACCACCACGGTGTGAGTCCACTTTGAAACCCACTTTGTGTATGGATTACGAAAGTTTAACAATCTGAACTTCGATAGGTAATGTCCACCTCACTTGTGCAAATGAAATGAAAAACATTTTAACACCACCTTAATTCAAAAATTGGGAAGGCACATTTTTGGTGAAAAAAATATACTAATAATCACCAAATAACCCTTAAAGCCAAACAGAAATAAGTTCGGCATTATCTTTTCTTTTGGGCCATTTATGACACTGCTGTAATCCATTTCTTTAGCAGAAGGACAGTTGATTCTATTTCACATCACCCCCCAAAAAAGAAAAACATAATCAATATCACATAAATACCTTGCATTTACTTCTTGATGATCTCTGAACATTCTAGCTATTAATTTTCCACAAATAATGTCTGCTCGCTTCACCAAAGCTCTGATTAATTCCTCACAGCACATTTCAAACATTCCTAAACGGACATTCTACAATGTTAAATAACAAATATTAGAAGCTTAATAAACATGAAACAAATAAAAGATTCCCACAACTTGGCCTTTCTCATAATATTAATTTGTGTGTGTGATATCTAACAAAATTGAGGGTTTTTTAAATATGATGTAGACAGGTTGTCTAAATACTCATTGGTTTTTACAACTATCTTCTAAATAAATCTCCGTGAAGCGTTTGTTATCTTGGAAGCCAATGCTATTTCAGGACAACAATGAATATAAGCACCAAAACTTTGGAAAACTGAGTTATTGCTAGAGAGTATGGAATTTAAATGGTATATTCATTCTGTACACAAAAGTAACACATTTATCTTCAGTGGGCCTCCTGGGAACAAGGACAGCCATGGCCAGGGACTTCCACCTGGGCTACCATGTAGGGCACAAGGGCAAGTGTGGACACGAGTTTCTGGAATTCAAGTTTCAGCTGGACAGAAAGCTTAGATATGTAAAAAACAGCAATTACAAAAATTATATCATGATCGGAAAAGAGGCTTAATGTATACAGGCGTGTAACGGAAGAACCGCAGAGAATTATTGGTGATGGTGGAAATACAAAAGAAGGTGATGCTCTGTGGCCTCCTCCTGAAAGAGCTGGCCAGCAGGAGCTTGAAATTATAGCTGGAGATTACCACATCAAAAATAGCTTCGCTTATCCATATAAATCGGTCAAAGGATCCCGAAATATTTTAGTATTTTAGTATCTCAAGTATATTACTATTTGGTACAAGACCAGAAATGTTGTTTTTAGTCTCACTGGATTACATTTCAAGATTAAACCAATCTAAATCACACGGGTTTTTGTTCAGCTGTTTTTATATTTAATGAAGGGAAGGGTAAAAGAGGGTTTATTTGTCACTTACAGTATCAGGGTTTTTATGAATGTCAGGCAAAGAAATGTTTTGTATGCAAATTGAAAATAAAATAAACAAACAGGAAAAAAGTCACATGTCCATGGCAAAAAGTTCAAAAAATATTAGAAAGGACAAAAGGAGAAAATTTTCATTTACTAGTCTCTTGCTAAACAGAAGTGAACATATTTTAATGTAATTACCATATTTTCCAAAGGCTTTATACATACTAAAGAAAACAAATTAACTTCTTGGAATTTTTGAGGAGCCAAATTCACGCACTGAGAAAGCGAGGACTGTGGCAGACGTTCGGTCTAGGAGAACAAGAACCGCGCCTGTCTGCCTGCCGCCATGCGTCCTGGGCTCACCACAGTGCTGGGCAAATGAAAAGGCTCAGCAAATACTCTGCCTTGTTATGGTAACATTCTAAGTCTTTCACTGTATGGTCTAAAAACACATCCTGACAGACCTTGG
>PVKM010045818.1:0-11867 GCA_004027735.1 Carollia perspicillata
AGGAGGCTCGGAGCCGGATGCCACCGCCCCACTCTGCACAGGGCAGCCTGGATTTGATCTCTTTATTCACTGGATTTTTGGGTCATATTTGGTCTGAATAAAGGGCTTGGCAGCATCCAATCCCAGGATTTAATTACATTTTGCTCATATCGTTTTATAAAAATAAGTGGAAAATGGAAAAATAAAATTGCTGATTGCTGTGGTAAGAGCACAGATCTCGTATACACTTAAGAAATTAAGACCAAGATGGAAATCATTAGGTGGATCCAATGCGGCCAATCTTTAGCCTCGGGAATTGAATTTAAGGCAATCAACTACGTGTCTGCAAAGAAGAACATTAAAGAACATCTACGGAATGCTAGAAATTGTCTGGAAATGTGCAGAATATTGAGCTCTCGAGGAGCAGAATTCTTTGGAACATGCGAGTGTCTGTTTCGACTTCCAGACAACACTTTGCCTTGAGAACAGACTTCCAGGAAGTGACGTGTGAAAGGGAAGTTGCCCGACGCAGGAAGACAAACGAGAATAAAGCCGAGGCAAGGCTGCCATGTCAAACACCCAAAAGCAAAATCATTAAGCAGGTTGATGAAAACCACCTCTCAGAAATGGAAGATACAACTGCAATGATATAACAGTCACAGACATTTACATTAGGAATAAAATAGCATCCAAAAATGCGGTAAACAGACCCCAAGAGTTTCCAAAGCAATCTCAGTCCACAGGACATCAAATGGGGGAAAAGGAAATGACAAATATACCTCAGACCTAGAGGCACGTCACATCATACTTAACAGAAAACAAGAAATATAAAAGGTGCTTACATCATCGATACCAGATTACACTGTCCACAAAGCTCTAACCAATATAGTAAAACAAAAGATATATATTACAAACTAATAGAATGAGATTGAAATGCGATTATAGAGTTCTTAATTCTTTACTCAGAAAATCCAAAAGAATCAACTGAGACCCTGGTAAAACTCAATGTCTTCACATCAAAATCTATACGCCATAAACAACATGTACACCTTGTTTTAAAGCCCCATGAAACATTTACAAAATCGATTGTGTAAGGCAAACAAGACATTGATAAATTCCCCAGAATAGAATTTTTATGTCCACATCCATAATCGACAATGAAATATAACGGCAATTCAATGAAAAGTATAAGCAACAACACACAACCCAAATATATTAGAAATTAATTTGAAAATAAACTCTACTTTTGCTCATTTAATTTAAACAATCATTTCTTCTAAGAAAAAGAAGAAATGAAAAGCATAATTACAAATACTTTAAAATATTGAAAACACTACATATTAAAACTTAAGACATGCAGCCAAAATTGCAACCAGAGGCAAATTCATACCATGAAATGTTTTCATTGTTAAAGAATAACATGAGAGATACATGGACAGATCCATAAAACAAGCTTCAGAACAGCAGAAGGAAGTAATCAATAAAGATAAAAGCAGGTATTATTGAATTTGAACACACACACCAACAGTTGAATTGGTAAGTTATTCCGAGAATGGATTCTTTGAAAAATTCTAAAACAGACATCCTTCTAGCTCATCTAATAAAAAAGAGATAAAGTACACATATGCAAAATTAAGAATGGAAGTAGTATACAATCATATAGATTAAAGTTTTATTGAAAAGTAATATTTATAACGCTATGCTAAGAATTTTTAAAACACAGAAAAACACATTCTTTCCTAGGATTAATCATAGGTTATAAAAAGTCATGAAGGCCCACTGTGCCAGACACAATGCAAGCGACTTTATCTCTTTATTCCTCACAGTAGTCCTGTCAGCGACAGACTCATTTCACCATTTAACAAATCAGGAAACTGAGAATTAGGGAGGAGACACAGTTTTCCTGAGGTCACACAGAAAATGACAGAGAATTTAAACCTAAATTGTCTGATTCCAGCGCCTGAACATTTAAACACTGAGCTACATTAGAAAAAGAACAAAAAAATTCTGAAGATGTAGAAAATATAAAGAATCCAACATATACAGAAGAAATAGAAAGAAATCTCTCAGGAAAGTTACATGGGTGACTTCTTTCACGTTTTCATGAAATGGAGCATTTAAATGATGTATATATGGTACAGAATACAGAAAAAGATGGAATATTTTCCAATTCATTTTACAAAGCCAGCATATCTTGGATACCAAAATCAACAGAAGATTATTTGAAAAGACCTACATGAAACACCAGCAAAGCAAATCAAGTAGTCTATTAAAAGAACAGTATACCACAAATAGGTAGAATTTAATCCAAAAATGTTTCAAACTTATGAAACATTAGCATAACTCATTGCATCAACAAGTCAACAGAGAATAATAACAAATATCTCCACAGATATCAAAAAAAGAAAGCATTTCACAAAATTCTAAATTCATTTCTGATTTTAGTTATATTAAGTAGAAATAAATACTTCATTAGCATTATAAAAATATATAGCCTACATTTATTCATTATCATATTTAACAGTGAACCAGAAATGAGACAAAGATTTCTATTATAAACCATGTAATGTTTTGGAAGATCTAGCCAATGCTATAAGACAAGAAAGAGAAATAAAAGAGGTAAAATATTGAAAAAGGCAAAATTTGCATTATATAGGTATGAATGGTTTTTTACTTAGAAATTCCAAAACGTTCAACTAAAAACTTATAGAACAAAGGGGAGAATTCAATGAGACAGCCAATAACAATAAATATATAATCTCTTGCCTACAAAACAGCGATAAGCAATTAGAAAATATAAGAAAAGGAAATAAATTCACAATAGCAGCAATACTTAATTCCTTGAAATAAGTTAATGACAAATGATGAATTTGTCAAATCTGATAAACTGTGAATTATATACATTAAACTGCAAGATAGCATGCAAAGACCAAGTATCAAAACTATCAATTTTCTTTAATTTATAACTTTATAAAATTCCATAGACAGTCTATAACAAATTTTTTTAACTTCACAGTGAGACTAAAATTCATCTGGAAGTATCAACAAGTGAGACTCATCAGGATAATCTTCAAAAATAAGAATGAGGGAAGACTATTGCTACCAAATAACAACACACATTATAACAATACCATATATTAAAACAAAGCAATACTGGTATGAGAACAGGCAGATTAGTGAAGTAACAGAAAGCCACAACAAGAAACAAAAACTATGAAAATACCTAGCATGTGGTAAATGTGGAAATGGGATACATAGCCGTTGCTCACAATAATTTAATTAATGGATGATAGATTCCAATATAAAAGATGAAATCATGAAAAAACTAGGAAAAATAAAAGTGACTGAACTCAGAGTGGGAAAGGTCTTTCTAAAAAAGAAGAAACTATAAGAAAAATTTTTGATAAAGAATTTCATGAACAAAATGGACCTATGAATGAAAAGTGAGGGAAAAGACATTGGTAATATATGATAGAATAATAATTTCTGTTCTAATTTTAAGAGTCTTACCAAAAAAAGGTGAACACACCAATTGAGAAAAATGGGTAAATACCTTCAAGGTCATTATGGTGAATTGAATAAAGGTGCTCACCTGTCCCCATGCCCCTTGAAACTGCTCATGTGAGCATGAAGACATTTTCGTTTTGAGCAGAAGGACACCAGGAAAAAGACAAGAAGGTCAAGGATGCAGCTGATTCAGAGCTGGGAATGCTGCACTGGCCCCAAGGGAAGCAGAAATAGCGCTCACTGTATTCCAGGAACGCGCAGAAGTCTCAAGAACTGACAGCGCCAGGTGCCCCGAGGTGGTGGGAAATCCTGGGCCTAAATGAGATGAAGTGGCGGGAAGTCTATTTCAGAAGAAGGCCACTCCCCAAATCCTCACCCACTCTGAAGTTTTCCTTCGTCCTGAGAGAAGACCAGACCCGTGTCACATGAAGAGAGGGGAGGGCACGAGAACAGAGACACATCCATCTTTACGTATCACCTGTATTTACGTATATCTCATTATACCACTAGTGAGTGACAAAAACCCATCTAACGTCGAAGTTGGAAATGCACGCACCTGCAAGAAAAAGAAAGCTCAGAGACTCTAGGGAGAAGAAAATTTCAGAAAACCTACTAATATTATCAGGACTATCAAAGAAGCAACTGCATCCATTCAACAAAATGTTATAAAATCCAATTTAGAGGATAATAAAAAATCTTGAAAAATAGAGATTACAGAAATGAAAACAGGTCAAAAGATGAAGACAGAAAAATTTCTCAGGATGGGTACAAAGAGATTAAGAGTTGATAACCAGAGGAAAAATATGGGAATATTATAGAACCAGTCAAAGAGACCCAATATTCTAACAATGTAAGTTCTAGAAGAAGAAAAGAGATGGAAGGTACTGACCTTCCAAGGGTTGTTCAAGAAAAATTTCCATAAGTTAAGCACCCAGGTTTTCAGATCAAAAAGAGCCTGGCAAAATGGGTGAACACAGGTCCACTTCAAGACACGTACATGAGAAATTTAAAACATAGGAGACAATGAGAAAATCCTATAAATATCAAAAAGGGAGGGGTAGGACCACATGTAAAGGGTAAGGGATCATACAGGCTTCAGACTTCTCCTCAACAACACTACAAGTCAGAGGACAATCAGTTATGCTTTCTGAAATCCGAGAAAAAAGATGACCAAGCAGAATTTGATACCCAGCCAAACTATCAATGTCCATGGGAACTGGACACTTTCCTTTTCAGATGTGAAAGGTTTCCAAAACTTCCTTCCCGGGAACCCTTTCTCACTTTACTAAAGGTTGTATTCTCACAAAACAGGGAAATAAACCAAAAGAGAGGGTAACACAGGGTTTCTGACATTAGGGATCCAACCAAGGAGAAAGGAGCAACGGAACCCCCGGAAAGAGAATGAGGGGCGACCTCAAGAGAAGGGTGTGATGCCCGGAGACCGACCAATCCAGGACAGAACAGGCAGGAGGCTCCAGGAAAAGGCTTCCTCCAAAGATAAAGCACGAAGGAAAAATCAAAACACCAATGCGCCTGAATGGATTGAGAAGCTTCGACTGAATGTGCGGTAAGTTCATTGAACACCGAAGAAAACAGTGAGGAAAAGAAACAAGCAGCAACAACAACAACAACAAACAAGACCATTGTCAGCTCCAGAGACAACAGAAGGTCCGGAAGAGGAGGAATGCGATCGCACGTTACGTCACTGCATCGTCGAGAGTGTGTGCTCTGCCGTGAGAACGTGAACACTGAATACCGATCAAACCGAGACGGAAGAAAACACCTTTAGAGGAAGGGGCTGCGGTGAAGCCAAGGGCGTTAGTGAGAGCTGTTTACATCTCCTACGGGCAAAAGGTCAAGACAATGCCCAAGCCCCCCCCCAAAGAAGCCAAGGAGAAAAAGAACATTCCTTAGAACTACAGATGTGAATGTCAAGAGAAGCGGGCGAAGGGGTTCAGGGCGGGGCTCCCGGGGGGAGGGCACTGAGAGGAACCGGAAGGGCTCCGACAACAGCCGTGCGCGACGACGGCGCGACGGCGGAACGATGCGCGTGCGTGGCTTCGACTGAAATGAACTACGTGGCAATTCAGACGCAAAGAACCAATCAGATACGGGGGAAATGCTCGTATCAAAGAAATGGAAGAATGAAAAATGAAGAGAGTGAAATCCCACGTGTGGCAAACCAGCACGTGTTAAAAACCTCAGTGATTCCTAGAGAAACAGGGCGCTTCTGCAGCTAATTCTGAGAATGCGAGCCGCCGCGGAGTTGAAAGAGGCCCATTTGGCCAGGAGATGCTCACGCCCCTTTCAAAGGCGCCGCCGGCAGCAGCAGCAGCGTGTGTGCGGACGGACAGAAAGACGCTCACCCTGCACACACACGCCCAGGTTTCCAAGGTCTGCAGGCCTGAGAAGCGTGGACCAGTTAGACCAGCTGGGACCTAGTCATTTGCTAGGATACTATGTAACACTGAAAAAACCACAAAACAGGAGATTACTTAATGGCATGGGGAAGCACTGAGGAGCTAACGTGAGGCGAAGAGGTTAAGACGACAAAGATGAGCCCACTTAAAAATATGCACACGCACATACGCGTACAGACACACACGTGTGCACACACACGCTCTCTCTCTCGGGGAGTTGACGGGCAATGAAAGACGAGAGGCCGGCCACCACGGTGCTGGCAGTGGGCATCTTTGAGGGGAGGGACCAGACTATTCTTTCTGGCACTTTACAATAGAGATGTATTTCATCTTTTAATTTCTTTTTCAATGAGAAAAATATTATTTTTGAAAATTATGTTCAACAGATTTCAGTCATTAGCTTAGAGCCCTTGCTGGGGAAGCCCACAAGGCCACGGCTTCCCGCACGCTCCATGACGGTCACTCGCTCACCAAACGCAGTGACCGGCCCCCCTGTGAGAAGACTCGCGTGGAGCAGGACTGTGGAGGGGACCCTGAGCCCCGACTCAAGCGGCCAACAAGGACTCTGTATCTGGTCAGCTGCCAAGGGCACGTGGCCCCACCGCCGGGTGCGAGCAGAGACGAGGAGGGACCGCGGTCTGGGGCCCAGCCCCCGCTGACCTCCCCTCCGGGCGAGGGCTCTCCCTCGGCGGGACCCTGGGCAACTTCCGAGCAGCCTCTCCGGCCGGCCCCGCCGCCTGCTCAGAGGAGCGGCTGCCAGAATGGGCCCATCTCCCCGGGCCCGCTCCAGGCGGGCAGCGCACACACCCGGGCCCCCCGGTGGCCTTCACACAGGCCCCGGCCCATCTCATCACCTACAGTCTTTCCACGGCCCAGGCCAGCCTGGCCCTTTCTCACGGGCACAGGCGCTTTGTAGAGCCACCAGGAGACACAGAACTCACCCAGGAGGCCCGTGCTCCCCCGTGCGTCCCAGGCGACTTCCCAGAAGGCCTGTGCTCCGCAGCCACGCCTCCAGGTCTCCTTGCCCCGTGCGCACAACCTTCCAAGCAAGAGCGTCTCGTCACCAAACCAAACCAAACCAAACCAAACCAACGGCTGCCTGCGTGACCCACGGGGTACAGGGGACACGTGCCCACTCCTGGACGGGGACCCTTGGGTACAGCGAGGCCCAGTCCCGGCTGCAGGGGTTCTGTACGGGGCAGACCGGAGGGGCAAGGTGCCAGGGAGATGCCCCTGGAGCCGCAGAGCTGCTGGGGGCGTGAACTGGGGACTCGCTGGAGGGGAGCGCGGGGTTCCTGGGGACAGAGAACAGGGGGAGGGCATGGCGAGGGGGCGGGCAGAGCAGACCAGGGCTCCCCTCAGAGTCCCTGCTCTCCTTGCCGTCACTGTCTGTGCCAGGATGCCGTTCCACGGTCACCAAGGAAGCCAGAGACAGCCAGGGCTGGGGTGTATGGGCGGGGGGCACTGCAGGGACACGGGACACACTGGGACTTGGGGCTCCGTGGCTCACTGTGCCCCACTGGGCCTCAGTGTTCCCGTCTGAAAGGGGCCGACGACGTGGCCTCTGCGGCACTGGGGCTTCGGCGAGGGGCAAGTGCAAGCACCCACCAGCTCTGCCAGTGCTGGGGGCAGGGAGGGGGGGAGGCAGCTGCCTGGGGGGCCATGCGGGGTGGGCTGGGGGCCCAAGGAGGGTCTCTCCTCCCTCACTCCTCCAGCATCTGCCCAGCACTTTCTGGCTCATAAAACCCTCTCCCTTTCTTCCGCATAGCACAGCAGAGCAGGGCTCCGTGGAGAGAGGTCTCCTCTGAGGAGGGACAGCCAGGGGGCCCCTCCCCCACCCAGCAGGTGTGGCTCCTTCAAGCCAGACGGGCAGCCCCCAACTGCATGAGCAGATGAACAAGGGATGCGAGCAGTGGGAGTGAGGGGAGGAGAGGGGACAGTGTAGAGGGGACCTGTACACGAAGGAGAAGGGACAGGAACCGGCCAGAGTTGCAAGGGCCCAGCAGGAGGACCCCAGGGGCAGAGGGAGCGTTGGACAAACAGCCCTTAAAGAGCCTAAACCCTGGACGGGGGGTCCCCAGAGATCCCACAGGAGGGCCCGGACCCACACCCTCCATGGGACGGACCTGCACGCTGGGGCCGTGTTCACTGCAGAGCGAATGAATGGAAGTCACTTTCCTTTGACACAGGAGGGGCCTGGAACTGGGAGGTTTCTGGTGCCTTCTCCAAAGACACAAACTGCTACCTTTCCTGGCAGAGAAAAGAAAAAGAAGTCAGAAGAGGATGCAAGAGAGCGGGGCCTCCCTGTGAGGGGCCAGTGAAGGCCCCAGGGCCCGCGGCTGCACTGCCAAGACGCAGCGCCAACCACGGCCCCGCCGGACGGGTGCCTGAGGGAGCAGCCCGGAAGGGCGATGGGCATGAACCAGGGCTGTCCAGGCCGGGCCGGGGCCCCACAGGGACCAGGGCACACCGCTGCCTCCCCGCGGCCTCCGTTTCCTGGCCTCCACGCCGAGGAACCGATGACCGCCACCTCCAGACGAGACAGGGAAACTTGGTGACAAGGGGCATAATGTGACGTGATTACTCTTTCTCCTCGATGGTGCGACCCTCATCGTCTGGGACAAAGCCCCAGTCCCACCTGGGGCTCACACGCTTGTCCCACTGATTTCAGGACCAACTCTACCTCCACTCTTGCTTCGGGAGGGTCCGAGGCCTGAAAGCTGGAAGGAGGGGCTCCTGAGGGTGCCCGAGCTCACCCAGGTCTCCGCAGAGCGGCACACCAAACGGCGGAGTTCTGCAAACCCTTCGCCCGCCCAGCGAGAGCCGGGCACTTGTTTTCCATCTTCCCCTCCCTCTCGGAGGGGAGGCCCCAGCGACCCCACAGACCAGACGCCGCTCCGGCCAGCGGCCACTAGCTTTCAACCTTGGAAACGGGCCTTTTGCAGAATATTCAATGTCAGGCCCTGGTCCGGCTGCCCACGACCTGTCCACACTCCCTGGGGGGTGAGACGGACCTAGACAGGAACGGAGTCCCCAGGGTGCCCACGGTGCACGGACTGAACACACACTCCCTCCCCGGCAGTTTCCAGGAGTGAGGTTACACATCTCCTAATGAGACGCAGGCGGAGGCGAACTGGGGCTGGCTGGCTGGGGGCAGGGGGGCAGGTCTCGGTAGAGAGGGGTGCGAGGGACCCTGGTCTGTGCCAGGAACAGAATTTGTCCCCAGCAGGGCCTTACAATCGCTTTTTGTGCCCTCATTCATTCTGTCACTCAACCAGGGTTCCTCCAGTCCGGGACCCACTCAGCACGGGCTCTGGGCGGGACAGTGGGCAGTCTGAGGCCCCCGACCCTGAGCACCCAGTGGGGCAGCTCGAAGCTGCTCGGGAGGGCAGAGACCCAGACAGGTCACGTGCAAGCCACAGGAGAGGTCTCTGAACAGAGGGACCCGGAGAGACGCTGAAAGCTGGGACTGAGGTTGGAGGGAGAGTGGGGGCGGCACCGGCAGCCCGGTGGGCTGTGGGCCCGGCAGCCACGGTGGCAACAGGACGGCCCCCCAGGCAGCCCCCAGAAGAGGCCCAGAATGCATGCGGTGGGCGGGGCGAAGGGGAGGGGGAACGGCCGACACGGATCCGTCTACCCGACGTGGGTGAGCGGGCGGCACATCGAAGGGCCAGACCTGCAAGTGGACACACCCCACCAAGCGCCCAGAGAGCCCCCTCAACCCGCGCGGCGCTTGGGGGAGACTGCGCACAGACCCTCCCGTCCGCTCACCTCCCTCTCCTCCGAGGGTGTGCCCGCTGGCCTGGCCCCAGGGGCAAAGCCGCCGACCGGCTCTGACCACAGCTATAGGCTTGTCCTGTGCCAGCGTCACCCCCAACGCAGGCAGGGACCAGCGCAGGCTCCCCGTGAAGGCCCCAACCCGCCCAGCCGGAGGGTGACGCGGCCCTGGGCCTCGGGCTCCCCCTCACCATGGCAGGCGGGCTCATGCAATTCCGCCAGAAGCACCTGTCGGCCACCCGTCTCCCACCGGAGACTGGGAGCGCCACGAGGGCAGGACTCGCTGCTTGCCGGCTCGCACCCCAGCCTCTGGCACCGCAGAAAGGGCCCAAGGTTTTTTTTTCTCCAATAAATGAAAGAACATATGCTCCCATCAGCAAACGTTCCTTGGTGCCGAGACCTTCCGGTGGGCCCCAGTGACACACAGAGGGAGACCTGTCCGCAAGAGGTCGAGAGTCCTTGGGGAGAACCAGCAGTCAACGGGGCACAGCCAGCGATGGACAGGGGCTCGTCAGGCTGCGGGGGAGGCGCGAGCGAGGGTGTGGGCAGAGGGATGTGCGAAGCCGGAGGAGAGGCACGGGGTGGGGAGAAGCCGGCGACGGCGGCCAGTGGGAAGTGCTGGTGAAAGCGATCCCAAGATGTGGCGTGCCGCATTTGCCCAGGAACTCTGGGGGCGCGAGAACCTGACTCCTGTCTCCTGTACCTGCGCCCACGCCGGCCAGATCTGGGATTCCAGCCCAAGGCTCCAGTGTGGACCAGCTGCCCGCCCACCCTGCGTTCAGAGGGCCCACTAGCCACCACGGTCTGAACTCCTCGCAGGAGAGGCTGGAGCTTGCCCGGATGGGAGGCAGCCGACTTAAAATCAGGGTCCCAGACACCCAGACTTTTACAAAGGGAGGTCGACCTGATTCAGGCCAAAGCCAGAAGGCCACGGAGGGGTCTGCGGTGCAGTCATGTCCTTGTGAAGGAGACAGCTATGGCTCGCCCAGCTCCCTGCCAGTCCACTCGCTCACGGCCTTGTTCCTTCACCTCCTCGCTCAATGAACGTGCCCCACGCGCTCCACCCGCCAGGCCCAGCGGAACACGAGTGCGGCTTCCACGTCGAGGAACCTCGAGCCCCGCGAGCTCCTCACTGAATCAAGCGTCACCTCTTCCATCGAGTGTCTGGTCCTTCGGATTAAGCTGAGAAGGCCCACCTTCTGTGCTCTGGGGAGCCCGTGTACCCGCCCTCCCCCATGGAACTGGGACGTGTGTAAGTAGCTCTCCACCCGCTCCCCGGGCTCCTTGATGGCTGGGACCAGGTGGGGCTCAGACCCGAGGGCCCTGCCCGACGCAGAGCCTTCCTCGGAGAACTGAAATGCCTGCGTCGGCCCCAGTTATTGTTACTAACGTTTTCTGACATCAAAGCGCCACAGTGATTTAAAATGGGGAGGGCAGGGCCTCCTGACTTCATCGCCACATAAATCGGGTCTTGATTCATTAAGACCTTAATTTTGGCATAAGCACGCTGGGGCTTATGCCAGAGACAGGGTTAAAAACAATCCACATATGAGGCATGAAAAAATATCCGAATTATTTCAGTATAGCATGCATAGTAGGGCCACATACTGTGCACTCTTAGAACAGAGATGTAAAAAGGTAAATGTTTCACATCAAAAACGTCAGTGGTACAGAACTGTAATAATCGCAGCCCTTGTTCCGAAGCACGTTTTCATCACTGGTCCATGATTTCGTCTCGTGTGATTTACTTTCTCGTGGACTGACTCACTAAGCAACCGCAGCCGCCGCCACGTCCGTGCGCCCGGCAAACCGCGGGGCGGGCAGAGTGGAAGTCGACCATCCGCATCGACGCTTGTCACTCGCGGCGGGGACAGATTCCATCTTCCTGGTTAAACGGGTTTCGGAGAAGCGGAGTCGGGTTGATCAGAGTTCTGGTTTTTTGAGATTTTCTCCCTGGAACACTCTCGGCCAGTTTAATTTTCTTTATTTGTGCATTTTCCCGTGTTTATTTGGCTGGTCGGTACCTCGTTTTCTCGAGTGCAGCCAACAGCACAGACTCGGCATCCAGACGAGCGGAAGCACTTGGACTAGTGTTCACGCCTCCCCGGGGCTCCTTACACGGACGGTGGAACGGCCACGCCGCGCCAGACGGAGTCCTCGTTCCACAGACAGCGCGGCACTGAC